>JAOXYA010483059.1:0-16115 GCA_028565675.1 Sorex palustris | reverse complement strand
CCCATATGGTCCCCCAAGCACCACCAGGAGTAATTCCTGAGTGCAGAGCCAGGAGTAACCCCTGAGCATCGCCGGGTATGACCCAAAAAGGAAAAAAAAAAGATCTGCCAGAATCTTTCAGGGGAAAAAATCTGTATGGCAATGACCTCCAGAAGAAAAACACCCGGATCGCAACCCCATCATCTCTCCCATATGCTCACCCGTAGGACCATCTCCTGCCCACCGAAGAAGAAAATATTTGGCTGACGCCCACTCCCTGGGTCCTCTTCCAATTGGGCGCTGCCTCTTGCAGTCGGCCCATCCTCCCTGTCCTCCATGACAGTGGCTATTCCTGCCCTCCTTCAGCTGGCCTGAGTCTGGTTCAGCAGCTGGAGGCCCTGGATTTGATACACACACACACACACACACACACACACACACACACACACACACACCAAAACAAAACCAGCCAAGCCCCAGCCCTTGGCCATGAAGCCATACTACCTCCTCTCGGCAGTGGCTGGGTTTGCCTTCTGGAACCCTCAGAAGGCAGGCCCCCATCCCACCACCACCCCCCAGTACATGAGCATGTCACCAGTGCTGTCTTTCTGCTAGTTCCGCTGGATTTACTCCCTCTGGTCCCATCACTGCGATCCTGAATCCTGGGTGAGAAATCTCACCGGGTCTGTCACCCCAGGGCTCCCCAGCTCCTGTTTCTCTGAAGAACCCCGGTCAGGCCAAGCACCTGACCCTTCCTCCAGACCCTTCTGCAGGTGTACGATGGCGGGACAGCTTTGGGGGTCTGGAGGGGGACACAAACATCCTCACCCAACTTCCTTTCCCTCAAGTCTCTCCTTCAAGCTCAACCTCAGACACTTCACTGGCACCATTCATTCCCGTCTAATGCCTTCCTGGTGACTGCTTCTGATTTTGTTTGGCCAACAGGGAGGGAGGAGCACGCCCTGGCCCTCCTCCCTGGAACCCGCACACGTGACCTCAGAGGGCCTAGAAGCCTCCTCACAGGACTATGTCAGTGCCACAGCTCCAGGGGAGGCTCTGCGCAGACCCCCGAGAGTTACCAACCCCTCCGGCCTCATCCTACTTCTTTTTCTCTTTGGTGGTGCCGGGAGACAGTTGCCCAACCAACCCGCCACATGGCACAGCTCAGCCATGGAGCCTGGCTCCCAGGGAACCCAAGCGAAGAGGGTGAGTAATCTGCGTTTTTCATGGCAGAGGACCTCACCAAGCTTTAAGGTGGGATGAGAGGAGAGATAGGGAGGTAATTGGGGTAATTCGTCTTACGCAACGAGGGACTAACCCTCCTCCCCCCCACCTGCCCCTGACACAGGCAGTTGGGGACGCTGCCTCGGGTGGGTGGGGGAGGGGGGTAGTGGGTTGGTCCAGACTGCTCTTTGCTTTGCCCAATGAGATACTCCCAAACCAGCTTTGATGGCGGTCCAAGGAAGGGCCCCTTGCCAGTTCTTGGCTGGCATTTAAAACTAGCATTTCAATCCCTGCAGATGCCAGCAAGGAGGCATGGCTGATCCACTCAGCCCAGAGCCCACAGGGCAGGATCCACCGGGAACAAAGGCTTTAGACGCCCTCCCCACCCCCAACCCCATCTGTTTCTACCCTGGAGCGAAGCCCAGGAACATGCCAACTGTGTGTGTCCTTTGCCGGGCACCCAACACGTAAAACCAAGTAAAACCAAACTGTGGTGGGCGTGGTCAAATGCCTGTAGGTATTAGTGGGCTGACTCAAACAAAGGAGAAAGCAAGAAAAATGAAAATGCAGAGCTGGAAAACAGAAGTATCCAGCCATACCTCACACAAAGTCAACCACCTCAGAAGAAGGGAACAGAGATTTTAGGAATAATCTACCCGAGTAACAGGAATAGACAACAGTTGCCACAAGCAGTTTTCTTGTGCAGTCACTATTAAAGAAGATGGACTGGGGCCCAGCACACTTTTCTGTTCCTGGCTGCAAGAACAGAGAACTCCACGCACTATAAGATTGGAAATAAGGAGCGGCAGAGGGTGAAGGATATGCACTAGGGGTGAGTGCAAACTCAAGGGGACTGGTCTACTTAGTATGCTCTGGGGGGGGGTGGGGGAAAGAAGAGGCATTAAACACCTCACGAGCCGGGTCAGTCAACAAGAAGGATAATTACAAAAGGCCGTCCTAGACGGACCACCTGATTTACCAAGGACCTGATTTATCAAGACAAAAAGAACGGTCTGAAGAAGCCAGGCACAAAAGCAAACTAGAAGGCACAGGGCAAGCACGCAGGGGATGGAGTCCTCACTCAACTCCAGAAGCAGTTTAGGCGAGACAGCTCAGGAACCACTGGGCTCCCCCTGCCTTCATGAGCTTTACTGATAAAAAAAAACACAGGCAAACCTTTCCTTCAACACACTGCAGTCACCCTCCTGATAACCAATGCTCACCCTTGGGGCCAAGCCCTCCCCCCACCCACCCCAGAATCCCGGGGCGCTCTTCTGCCTCTGGGCTTCCCTCCTCTTTCACCTTCGGTTTCCATCACGTGCCTTTGCTCGGGCATCTCAGCCAATGGCTCTCATTGTTTGTGTTTTTAAAAGGACGACTGGCTGCCACCGAGAAAGTTATCAAAACAAGCACACATGCCCCGTGGCATGTGCTGGTCGGCTGGTCTGGGAGAAAGCCACCCTCTTACCCATCTAAAAGCCCCAGCGCCACCAAGTGGGACGCACTGTTAGGCACTTGACCTGGGGGGTCCAGCTCCCCTGTTCTTCCTCTGTGACTCTGGGGGGCCCCCGGGGGGGGCGGGGCACATCTAGCTCTGGTTCTGCCAGCGATCTTTGCAGACACCCAAATGGGCCCTGTTCTGCCTAATGACCACCGCCCGCTGCCCAGAAACACTTCCAGTTAATAAGTCATCTACTGCGGGCCGCACGGGAGCCGCGAGACTGTCCTCCAAACTCACCATGTGCCACGGTCAGACTTGGCTTCATGTCCACAGTCTGTGGGGCCGGGCCGGGCACTGAAACAACAGAAAGAGAAAATGAGAGACAGAGAAGCAAAGGTGGCACCATGACAGGCTCATAAAGCAGCCAGAAGAAGCTTGGCCTAGGCTTCGGTTCCAGAATTCCTGGAATTGAGCACAGAGACCTAGAATTGAGTCATGACTTCCCCCAAAGTGGTGAAGTCAACGAAGGGTTACCAATCAGATGCAGGTAGGGAAGGAAGCCCCCTGCTATAGAACCCTTATGGAACTCTTATGCAACCCTTATGTGACTCCAACTTATATATAACCAATCAGCTAAGTACAAGTAGAGGAAAGCCCCTCAGGCTGCAGCCAAAAGAGTGATCCGTAGAAAGTCTCTGTTATGATAATGTTACGCTGTAAAAGTCCCTCACTTTTGAGACTGGGGCTGCTCATTCTGAAACCGCTGCCACTGTTGTCGGTGAACTGGATGAGGGCCCTAGCTCAAGCTAGCCAATAAAGACCCTTTGCTTATTGCATCGCAACTTGTCTTTGTGTAATTCCTCTGGCAAGATCTCGGGATGGTTTAACAAAAATGCTCAGAGCCCACCTCAATGCACACCCGTTGCTCTTCTTCCTGGGGCAGAGGGAGGGGTCACTCTCCCAGAGTCAGAGAGGAACGGTTTCAAGTGAATAAAGGGGTGGAACACAGGCTCTGCGGGCAGGAGCCCTGGGTTCCATCCCCCAACCCGTCTGGGTCTTGCCAGGACTGACCCATGCCAGTGCAGAGCTGGAAGTGGTACCGAACGCTGGGATGAAACACAGAACAGCAAGCATTTTCCCAGCTTCCCTAGCCCACGCAGCTGCACTGACATGGGCCCTTCGGGGGATAGATGGCTCCGTGGGCTTGAGTGGAATCGCACCGCTGTGCTGCCAAATTCAATGCTCTCAGTGCTGGGAGCAAGTCACGAGCTCCTGCGGGAATATTTCCCTTCCAAGCTCGCCTGCCTGGGCTGGAGCAATAGCACAGCAGGGAAGGAGTTTGCCTTGCCCATGGCCGACCCGGGTTCAATTCCCAGCATCCCATATGGTCCCCTGAGCACCGCCTGGAGTAATTCCTGAGTGCACAAGCCAGGAATAACCCCTGAGCATCGCTGGGCGTGACCCAAAAAGCAAAAAAAAAAAAAAAAGCAAACTTGCCTGCCTGTGGGGGTGTTACCAGTGGCCCCCCCTTAGCTGTCACTCCTCGTGCCATCCCATCCGTAGTCCCTGGCACCCTCTCATCTGCTTTTTCTCTCCACAGATCTGCCTGCTCTGGGGTGGTCACCAACACAGTGCCACCCCATGCCTCTTCTCGAGTTTTCAAAGCTTCCCCCAGGGCCAGCATGAGTCAGCGTCCCTGTGGATTTTCCAGGCCCGGGAACATGGCCCAGTATGGCTGAATCACATTTTCTCTCGCTATTCACTCGTGGATGGGCATTTGGGCGGACGCCTCTTGGCAACACGCTGGGCTTCCGGCTTTTCTGAACAAGGAGGCTGTGACTATTCGTGGACAATAGAGACGATTTACAAAAAAAATTCAAATGAAAAATCCAGGCCCTGGGCTGGAGGAGACCAGGAGGCAGCTTGGATTCCACCCTCGGTGGGCGCGAGAGGAGAGGGCAGCCAGGGGAGAAGGAAGAAGAGGCACGTGTTTCCTCTTTTAAAGTTGATCCAGAGACTGGAGTGATAGCACAGTGGGGAGGGTGTCTGCTTTGCATGTGGACGACCCGGGTTCGATTCCCAGCATCCTATGTGGTTCCCCCAAGCACGGCCAGGTAATTCCTGAGAGTATGAGCCAGGAGTAACCCCTGTGCATCAACAGTGTGACCCCTCCAAAAAAAAAAGTTGATCTAGAACATTCCCATTCCACAGCCTTCCTTCCTTCCTCATCTGTTCCTGTCTGTTCCATGTGTCAATTCATTTCATGACTCACTAGTTGATTAAACTAGGTCCTTAATTCCTCTTTTTTGGGGGGGGAGGGGCAGGGAGAGAAATTGAGGCTACACCCAGTACACGGAGATGCTATTCCCAGCACTAAAACCAGGGTCAGCGACATGCAAGGCAAGCACCCTAGCTCTGGACTATCTCTCTGACCCCTAGATCCTTAATTCTTATCTTACTGCCCCCCCAAAAAGAACTGATAATAATGGCCACCAACCCCAGCCACCTGCATAGACATGCCACAGGTCTTCATCGTACACCTTGGCCACAGCTAAAACGTTGGACTCCTAACTCTGGATAAATTATCAGCAGTTCTGGACCAGTGGCCTGCTCACATCTAATCCACTCACATCTTGCCTATCCCACATCAAGACCTGACAAACTCTAGGAAAGCTGAAGCAATAGTACAGTGGGTAGAGTGTTTGCCTTGCACGCGGCCAACCTGCGTTCAATTCCCAGCATGTCCCATATGGTCCCCCTGAGCACCGCCAGAAGTGATTCCTGAGTGCAGAACCAGGAATAACCTCTAAGCATCGCTGGGTGTGATCCCCAAAACAAACAAACAAACAAACAAACAAAAAAAGAGACTTGACAAACTCTAACCTGGGGTCTGCCAGTCCGACCACACGTTTCTGTAAGTAAAGGGGGCTCCATCACACTGGTGATGCTCAGGGGTTACTCCTGGCTCTGCACTCAGGGATTACTCCTGGAAGTGCCCAGGGGACATATGGGGTGCCGGGGATTGAACCCAGGTCAGCCACGTGCAAAGCAAGCACCCTCCCCACTGTGCTCTCTTGGGTCCCTAGGTAGAGTTTTATGGGAACACTCCAGAATCGTGTCAAGTGTCTCGAAAACGTACAGAATACAAATGCCACGTCTTTGAGCCTTTGCATCCTTCTCTGAAGTGTTTCTCTTTGCTTTTCTTCCTCTTAGAAGGACGCCCAGACCCTACTCTGCCATGGCCCAGCTCTGGCCCATCCAGCCCCATCCAGCCCCAGCCTCCTGCTCTGCCCCTCTGCGTCTGGCAACAACGGCTCGAGGTCAGAGAGGCAGCTGAGGAGTTGGCGCGGGGGGGGGGGGGGGAGGGACACCAGGAGCAGCTTCCAGCCAACTGGGCCACATCACATCATTCCCCAATGGGAACGCCCCCCACCACTGCCACCTTTTCCTGGCCCCCGGCATGGCATCAACCCTGGAGGTCGTGACTTCTGTCCAAGCTGCCCCTGGCATTCAGAGTCCCGTCCTGGGTCCACCCTCTCTTGCCCACCATCCCTCTTCCTCCTGCCACCATACTGAACAGCACTGCAAAGCACTGCAACGATCCTGTCAGTAAGGACACAGGGGCTCGGAGTGGGGCCTTACTGGCCAAAGCACCCGCTGAGCTCATGGGGATGTGAATCCGATGCCCGGTGATACCCACAGGCGCCATCCAGGATCCTGGCACTGCCAGGCTTCTTGGGGTGCAGCACAGCCCAGGACATGTCAGCACTGTGCTGTGTGCAAGCACCACAGTTGTTCAGGGTAGAACCCCCAAGCAACACCATGCAGTCAGCCCTCAGTCACTGCAAAGACATCAGCAGAGGGAAGGAGGAGGAGGAGCGGGGAGCCAATAGCAGGAAAGTTGCTGAAATGGAGTGGACAATGTCTCCACACATGCGCGCTGACTCCTGAGAGGTCTGAGATGCAGACGGGGAGCCGGTAACACCGACACGCAGGGCCCCCACCGAGCTCGGCTGCGAGCCTCACATGATGCAGTGCCTCAGGAAGCCCCAAAGCAGTCAGCTGGAGTCAGGCCAGAGAATTTTTAATCATCCCTGACTAGGCTGCAAAAAGAACAGGGCTGCTTAGCCCAAGCCACCCCCGAACCACCTGGATGTTTACATTTTGGGTTTTATTTATTTATGTGTGTGTATGTGTGTGTTTAATTTCTTTTTTACTTTTTTAATAAATCACCATGACGTGCAGTTACAGTGTTTGCTATCTGGGCCCCATCCAGCAGTGGTTGGGGGCCACTCCTGGCTCTGTGCTCAGAGGTCTTCCCTGGCCCTGGGCTCCATGGTGGTGAAGACTGAACCAGGGTTGGCTGTGGGCCAAGGTAAGTGCTTTCACCCATGTCCTATCTCTCCGGGCCCTGTGATCTTGGATACCAGGACCCAGATGAGAGCTGAGAGTTGAAGTGGATCATTTTGTATCCCCCAGCATGCTTGTCAAAGCTTTTGAAAAATAACACACAGGCGGGGACAGATAGTACAGAGAGTAGGGCATGTGCACGGCCTGTGGCTGACCCAGGTTCAATTCTCAGCACCCTATATGGTCGCCCAGCACTGCTCGGGTGATTTCTGAGCACAGACCCAAGAGTAAGCTCCGAGTACTGCTGGCTATACCTCTCCCCCACCCCCAACAAAATCCACACAAATAACATTAAAATGAACAGAGGGGTTATATATTGGTTGACTAACACCTACAAAGAAGTCTTGAGGTCCCCAAGACTGTTCTAGAAACCAGTGAGGTCAGGACTAATTCCAATATTGGCATCCCAGGATTCACCTGCACACCAGCCTGAGGTGCAGGCTCTCAGCTCTCTCTGCTTTGAAGAGGCCCGTGTTCCCTCTGCACCGTGTAACTCTCCTATTTTCCCAAATCAAAAAATTTCACTACCCAAAGCAAGAAACTTACTGGGTATAGCGGGGGCAGTGAGCTTCGGTTCAAAGGGCTGCCAGCTTAAAGGAGTCCCTGAAACAGCAACAACAACCAATCCATCACAAAAATCACAAGCATGCATTCTGTTTTGTCACCTTCTCCAACTAGATAACAAGAAACAAAATTTGCCGACATGGAGGAGCTCCCCCAACAGAGATGCTTCCCACGAGTCCTTCCGGAAGTTTCCCCTAAGCACTTTCACAGGCTCTCTGCCTTCCTCCCTAAACTCCACTGACAGGGAAAGTTCTAGGGCACCGGGTCATTCCCGGGAAAGAGTACCCATCACTCCCATCATCCCAGAGACAAGGAGGAAGCCCGGGTCCCTTCCCCAGAGCTATGTCCGGGTGGCAGCAATTAAGTGAGCAAAGATTCCTAGACTGGCTGAGGTGGACAGGGAGGGAGGGAAGGAAGGAAGGAAGGAAGGAAGGAAGGAAGGAAGGAAGGAAGGAAGGAAGGGAGGGTCGGAGGGAGGTAGGGAGGGAATGAAGGAAGGGAAGGAAGGAAGGAAGGAAGCTCCAGTGTGCGCTTGGACAGATGAACTTTGACCCTACCTCCCACTGCATGCAGGTGACCAGCCTGTGACAAGGTGAGGTCTATTTCTACCCTAGAGCTGAGGAAATGGGGAACAGGATCACAGCAATGGGAGCTGAACCTCGAGCTCTCAGGCCTCACCCCAACTTCCCACCAGACGGAGCAGGTCTGCTGGGCTGGGGGAGAAACAGCGAAGGCCCTTCCTGGGGCTGTGGCTTTGTAATTCTTGGCATTCCCTGGTGAGAGATGGCCCCTGCAGCCGTGAGTCACAAGGACCCACTCTAGGACTCCGGTCCACGTACCTTTGAATTCGGTGCCACTGCTGAACGGCTTACTGGAGAACTCCTTAATCTGCAGAGAAAAGGCAAGGTCAGTCCAAGGAACATGGCCCAAAGCAGACACCGAACAATGGGCATGCTTTGTGACTAGGAAGGTCCCATCTTCTCCAGATCCTCCAAGATGCCTGGGCTCCCACGATTGAGGGTCAAAGAATCTGGAAAAGTTGCATTTGTTTCTGGCTATGCCTCAAAGGGATTATCCAAAGAAATTCTTACCGATCTCCAAATTTATTCGGAATATTCAGCCAATAAACCACCTTATGCTATAGTATTTTTTTTTTGCTTGCTTGTTTGTTTTGGGGCCACACCTGGCAGTGCTCAGGGCTTACACCTGGCTCTGTGCTCAGGGATAACTCCTGGCGATACTCATGGGACCATATGGAATGGCAAGCCCTACTTTACAGTATTCTACAGTATTTTAACATGCTTTTAAAATAGTTTATTTTGGCCAGAGCAGTAATACACCAGGGAAGGCATTTGCCTTGCATGCAGCTGACGTGGGTTCTAGCCTGACATCCCATAGGGTTCCCTGAGCACTGCCAGGAGCAATTCCTGAATGCAGAGCTAGGAGTAACCACTGAGCACCATCATTTGTGGCCCACAAACCAAAAGAATAATAATTATTGAATCCAACAAAATTAATCGAGTCAACTAAATGTAATGCATAAAATGAAGGAGATGAAATGTTATTAGTCACCATCTTTATTTCATTTGATTTACAAATGCTCTACAAAACAAAACACAGGGCTAGAGAGTTAGTATAGTGGGAACGGCGTTTGCCTCCCACACAGTCAACCCGAGTTCAATCCCCGGCATCCCATATGGTCTCCTGAGCACCACCAGGACTCACTCCTGAGTGCAGAGCCAGGAGGAACCCCTGTGCATCGCCGGGTGTGGCCCCGCCCCACAAAAAAACATAAACAAACAAAAACCAAAATAAACTTGTTAACTAACAAAACCAAACAGGCCTTCAGAGGCCATGGATGGCGCCAGGAAAGATGCCGGGGCCGATGGCGCAGTCGGTACCTGGTGCCGCTGGGACACGATGAGCTCGTTCTGCTCCTGCAGCCGCTGCCCCAGCTCCTCGATCCGCTTCTTGTAGAAAACGTTGCTGGCATTGAGGTTGTCGATCATGGAGGTTCGCAGCTTCTCTATGTGAGACAGGAGCTGGCGAGAGAGTTGGGGAAGCCCTGCGTCCACCCGATGCTCGGAACTGACTTCCTTCCACTCACGACCCCCCACGACATCCCAGGAACCTGGGACTGCTGGGGATCTGAGTAGCACCGACACCGGAAACTGCGTGACCCTTTGTAGGCCATGTGCAGTGACACGTGCAGTGACATGTGCAGTGACACAGGCATGAGTCACGAGCAGGATCCAGGCCTCACCCCAGGCCCACACCCCCCTACTGCCCTTCACATTCTCCTGAGTTACTTCCATATGCCCAGTCAGTGGCCCCATCTCTGGCCCTTAGCACATGTCCACTACTCAACCACTGTCGACAGGAGCTAGGAGGTGGCAGGGAGAGATGCAGAGGCCAGAGAGTTTTCACGATCATCTTTACAGACTCCACAGCTGGGGAGATCAAATACTGGACCAAGAGGATTCAAGCACTGGTTTTCAAAGTGCCCACAAACTAATGACTGGATGAAGAAACGAAGGTAGAGGTGCACCATGGAATGCTACTCGACTACAAGATGAAACCACGCAGTCTCCCTCAGGATGGGCAAAAATCATGTTCGTAAGATGGGCAAAAATCCAGAGCACAGGCAGCACCAAAGCCAGAAGGCAGGGAGAAAGAGGGACTCGTACTTGGCTGCTGGGAATTCAGAATGGTAGCAGTGTATTGGAAGACAGTTTCTTGTATAATTAAGTATACTCTCAATAGAGTTCCCAAATTGTATTTCTTGGTATTTACCCAGAGGAGCTGAAAACTTATGTATGTGGGGAAAAAATAAAAACATAAACAAGGGACAGAGAGAGTACTATTGGTGAGATGCTTGCTTTGCACATGGCCAACCTAGATTCAATTCCTGGCATATGGTCCCCCGAGGCTGGAGAGATAGCACCGTGGGTAAGGCGTTTGCCTTGCATGCAGCTGACCCGGATTCGATTCCTTCACCTCTCTCGGAGAGCCTAGCAAGCTACCAAGAATATCTCGCCCACACGGCAAACCTTGCAAGCTACCCGTGAGGTATTCGATATACCAAAAACAGTAACAACAAGTCTCACAATTTGTTGTTAGACGTTATTGGTGGCCGCTCGAGCAAATCGATGAACAAAGGGAGGACAGTGCTACAGTGTTATGGTCCCCCGAACCTACCAGAAGTGACGCCTGAGTACAGAGCCAGGAAAAATCCCTGAGCACTGGCCCCCAGTCCAATCCCCCCCCATACACACACATACACACCCCTAAACATGAAAGCTTAGAGCAGCTTTATTCATAACTGTCCAAGATTAGAAGCCACCAAGAGGTCTAGCTATAGGTGAGTGGACAGACCGACCTCAGTGAATAGAGACAATGGCCTACAACTCAGGGCTTCAAAGAAATAAGCCCGAGCTACGAAAGACTCGGAGGAGCCTTTAATGCATGCTGCTGGGTGATGGGGTCAGTCGGGGAAGCCTGGATCCTATAGGATTCTGACTATCCGACATTCTGAAAGAACAGTGGAAACAGTTGGGGAAAAATGAGGGGCTGGAGCGATAGTACAGCGGATAGGACATTTGCCTTACACACGGCCAACCACCCAGGTTTGATCCCCAGCATCGATATGGTAGCCTGAGCACTGCCAGGAGTGGTTCCTGAGTGCAGAGCCAAAAGTGACCCCTGTGCATCTCTGGGTGTGACCAAAAAAGCAAACAAAAAAATGAGAGGAGGGAAGGGAGGAATGAATAGACAGATCAAAGGGAGTGTGGAAAGTAAATGCAAGATCCTGAAACAAATGGGCAAATACCATCATGTACCATTCAAGTACACAGAAAACCCACAGGATGTCCACTGCCCAGAGGACGCCCTACAGTCCACTCTAGACTCCGGGGACTACTGACATAGATGTTTACTGACTGCGGTAACTGCACCATATTGGAGAACGCTGAGAGTCGGGGCCAGGGGTGCTTATAAATTCTCTGAACTCTCTGCTAAGCTGTGCTGTGACCCTAAGAGGGCTCTAAAAATAGCCCATGTCCACGAAAACAACCAGGAACAATAAGAAGCCAGCACGTCCCAGCAACAGATGGCAGCGCCAAAAGTCACAGTGTGCAGGTCACCTCGGGCTGGGTGATGTCAGATTAAGGACCAAGAACTTTTTCCAGGCGAGCAGCTGCAAGGGCTCGGCCCCAGGAGGATGCAGTCAGGGGCCTGTCCAACCTTCTTACCACGCTGAGGGGTGGGGGACCAGAAGGAAAAGCCAAAGTAAGATGCCCAGGGTCTGGGTGGCAGCTTTGGATCAAGAGTGACGGGACCCCAACAAGAAATGGGACCTAGAAAAAAAAATCAACGGGTGGTAGTACCATTTGGGTCTGTGAATTGAGAATGAAGCAAGGTACAGTCAAGAGTGAAGAACAGGGGCCGGAGCAATAGTATAGCAAGTAGGGTGTTTTCCTTGCACGCCGCCGACCCGGGTTCGATTCCCAGCATCCCATATGGTCACTACCAGGAGTAATTCCTGAGTGCAGAGCCAGGAGTAACCCCTGTGCATCGCCAGGTGTGATGCAAAAAAAAAAAAGAGTGAAAAACAGCATGAGTCTCTAAACACAGGAGGGACAGGCAAAAACCCATGGGCCCCTGAACCCAAGCCTTACAACCCTCTATCATGTCCAGGGCTCTGGGCTCTTCTCCCTGGGTCCCCCTCACCTCCAGCCCCTCCTCCCTTCCCCAGTGTGGCATCCCACAATCATCCGCGGGTCAAAGGGCACACCCCCCTATTCTCTGCAGCTCTCTTTGAACTCTGACCACTGTTATTTAAAAAACAAAGACTGCCAAGAATTTAGGTAAAGCAATAAAATGTTGGCAACTGCAACTTCCCTTCCACAGAGAAACACAATACGTGCATTGTGGGAAGAGCAGGCACCAATCATGTGGAATAATGAATAGTTAGGGCTCGGACACAGATTACCCAACCTGGGTGAATTTGCCCCTCTGTTAGGGCTTCAGGGAGAGGGAGGAAGGAGCAGCAGCTCCTTGCCAGGCAAGACCAACAGCCAGGGGAGCAGCATAGCCTAGCGGCAGGCCACATCCCACGCGGGCAGCACGGCGAGCACCCCCCCATCCCTGGGGCCTCCTCTCACCCTTTCAGGAGCCACAGGTGAAACTCACTCCACAAATTTCACTGAGCATGGCCAGATGTGGTCCCCCAAACAAACAAAACAAACAAAAAGGACCTGATGTGACTTCTGATTTCATCTCCGAGCAAAGACAGTTCACTGGGGCTGGAGCAATAGCACAGCCGGTAGGGCGTTTGCCTTGCACGCGGCCAACCCAGGACTGATCCCCAGCATCCCATATGGTACCCCAAGCACCGCCAGGAGTAATTCCTTTAGTGCAGAGCTGAGAGTTAGCCCCTGAGCATTGTTGGGTGTGACCCAAAAAGAAAAACAAAAATGTACCCATGAACATCAGCTGCTCTGGGTGGCCGCTGGACATCGTCTGACCTGTGCTGGACACTGGGCTTCAGGGAGAGGAATCGTGATTCCCTGAGCACCACTGTGTCCTGGACACAGACACGGGGCTCTGGCTCCCTGAAAGCTTTTCCAAACCTGCCCGCCAACAAGGCCCAACCTGCAAACCAAAGCCAGAGAGATGCTCCAAGGCCTAGGCCAAGCCTGGCACACGGACCCACCACATGGGGTCCCTGAGCACAGAGCCAGGAGTAGCCCTGAGCACTGCTGGGAATCACAAAAAAAGAAAAAACATTAAAAAAGAAAAAAAAAACAGCGGGCTGGAGTGATATAGCACAGTGGGTAGGGCATTTGCCTTGTACGCGGCCGACCCGGGTTTAATTCCTGGCATCCCATATGGTTCCCTGAGCACCACCAGGAGTGGTTCCTGAGTGCATGAGCCAGGAGTAACCCCTGTGCATCATCGGTGTGACCCAAAAGGAAAAAAAAATGAAAGGTCCAACAATCCTCTTGGTGGCCCCCTGGAGAATCCCATATCCTTTCTCACCATCTTCTGGGCACTTGCTGGAGGTTGGGGACGCAGCTCAGGCTTAAACAGACAGAAACCACCACCATCCCCCTAGCCCCGGTGTGAGCCATCTGGGTGGATGGACAGACTACAGACAAGACTACAGACTAGAATAACAAATAAGCACGTGCATTCTTCAGAATAGCAATGCAAGCCACCCTTGTACTATTCATTGATTTTTGTGGTGCTGGGGATCGAACCCGAGATAGCAGACAAGTGCTCCATTACTATGGCAGGTCCCAGACCTAGAGCCACCTTGTGGAGTGAGGGGAACTATGCAGAGGTGGGGGGGAGAAGCACCTCAGGTGGGGTGGCCTCAGGTGTCATGGCCTCAGGTAATGTGACCTCATGTGATATAGTCTCAGGAAATGTGACCTCAGGTGATGTGGCCTCAGGTGAGGTGGCCTCAGGTGTCATGGCCACACATGATGTGGCCTCAGGTGATGTGGTCTCAGGTGATATGGCCTTGGGTGATGTGGCCTCAGGTAGGGTGGCCTCAGGTGGGGTGGCTTCAGGTGGTGTGGCTTTGGGTGGTGTGGCTTCAGGTGCCATGGCCTCACATGATGTGGCCTTAGGTGATGTGGTCTCAGGTGACATGTCCTTGAGTGGGGTGGCCTTGGGTATCTTGGCCTCAGACAGCATGGTCTCATGTGGCCTGGCCTCAGGTGGGGTGGCCTCATGTGGCATGGCCTTTGGTGGGTGTGGCCTCGTGTGGTGTGGCCTCAGATGGGGTGGCCTTGGGTGGGGTGACCTCAGGTGGCATGGCCTCAGATAGCATGGTCTCATGTGGCCTGGCCTCAGATGAAGTGGCCTCATATGGCATGGCCTTAGGTGGCATAGCCTTGGGTGGGGGTGCCTCAGGTGGGATGGCCTCATGTGGCCTGCCACGGGTGGGGTGAATCAGGTGGCTTTGAGTGGTATAGCCTCACGTGTCATGGCCTCATGTGATGTGGTCTCAGGTGGCGTGGCCTTGGGTGGGGTGGGCTCAGGTGGGTTGGTCTCAGATAGCATGGCCTCATGTGACCTGGCGTCAGGTGGGCTGGCCTTGGGTGGGGTGGCCGTGGGCAGCGTGGGAAAGAGAGCAGTAGAAGCAAAGAAGGGCCTGGGGGCTGAGTTGGATCAGACACCTCAAGTCTACATCCCAAAATCCACACCCAGTGGCCCCTCATTCTTGGTGTTTTGACCCAAATGTTCATGGGCCTCCTCACTGCCTTTGGTAGATGGGGCCCCGCAACAATCAGGGTTTAGGGGGGCCTCGGTGGGTTTCATGAGGAGGATCTTAAAAATGGCATGATTCTGATGACTCTTTTATCTAACCGGTACATTTTCTTTTTGGTTCTCCTTGTTTTGGGGGTCTCCCACATGGCGCTCAGGACACCCCACCAGAGATTCTTTGTGGACCAGACGGGCAGTCCAATGTGAAGGTCTGAGGGCACCGCTGGGGTGCAAGGGATGACCCTGGCCACACCAGCTGGTGCTTGTGGCTTTCAGGGGTCTCTGGTCCTGTACGCAGGGATGTATGGGGTCTGGGCAGTGCCAGGGACCACACTGGGGCTGGTCACATGCAGGGTGGGCACCTTAATCCCTGGCTCTCTCTCCAGTTCGGAAGAATATTTTGAAATATCGGAGACTGTTTATAAGGTATGCCAGATGAGAAGTATGTAAAGTTACAGACATCAAAGGTAATATTAGGACCCATCTGCCCCATGATTCAGTTTCTGAACGTCAGAGAAATGTGACATCCACGGCATAGACAAAAACAGAAGGAAGAAAAATTGTAACAAAGCAGTAAGTGAGAATCAGCTACCACACTGCACTTGTAACTCATTTTTTGTGTTGTCATTCGCTTCTCCATAAGTCTTACTATGTATTTAAATCCTTAAATACGAAAGGGTTAGTCAGGGAGCAAACAGTGTTTAGAAGTGAGCAGCTCTGAGGCCAGAGGATGCCGAAGCTTACCCGGCTCTTCTCCTTCTTGTGCTCTTGGTGGAGGGCTTGAACTCGGGCGTTCCACTTGCTTTCCTGCGAAAGAACAGAGCTCAGTCATTTGCAGGCAACTGTAACTGGGACATCTGTCCAACATGGGGACTGACTTCCTTTCCAGTGGGCGCCCAGCAGACCCAGCTATCTATGTGATGAAACTGTAGCTGGCGGTTTCCAGTAGGATGGCAAACCTACCCACATTTATTTAATTGGTCTGATTTGTTTAATTATTATGGGGGGAGGGTGTGACCACACACTGGTAGTGCTCAGGACTTATTCCTGGTTATGTGCTCACTGGTCACTCCTGGCATCCTGATTCAATTCCCAGTGCTCCCAAGAGCTACAGAGATCAGCTTCTGAGTACCACTGGGTGACCCAAAACCTAAAATGAAAGGGAGGAAGGGAGGGAGGGAGGCGGGAAGGGAGGGAGGGAGGGAGGGGAGGGGGGGGGGAG
>JAOXYA010482998.1:0-16121 GCA_028565675.1 Sorex palustris | reverse complement strand
GGACCTTATTGGGATTGAATCAGGGTGGGCTGCGAGCTGGGCAAGTACCTTAATCCTTATCCTAACTAGGGGATTAAATTCTTTTATAATTAGAAAAATAATCCCATATAAAATATGAAGATAGAGGTAAATTCATAATTAGGAAACACATTTGAAAAAAGGGTATTCAAGGAGCAGAGGTTCCAAATCATTGCTCCAATAATAGTAATAATAGCCAGCATTTGTTGAAAGCTTCCCATGAAATAAGTATTCATATGTACTCAGTTCTGTCATAATGCAACTATTAACTCCTAGAAAAATCTCAACATTGTACAAAACTATTCAATTGTAGGTCTTATAAGAAAATTAGAGCCAGACATATAATGTTTGTTTTGTTTTGAGTCACACAAGGCAATGATCAGGGGTTACTCCTGACTCTACACAGGGATCACTCCTGGTGATGTTTGGGGGACCATATGGAATGTCAGGGATCAAACCCAGGTTTCCCAGGTGCAAAGCAAACACCCTACCTTCAGTACTATCTCTCTGGCCCTCAGACATATAATGCTTAAGAACTTTGTCAGTGACAAATAAAAATGAGAGGTTCTCAGTGAAAATAGCAGCACAGAGTAACACATTAAATGATTAAGAATTACGCAAAAAGAATAATGAACATGGTATTTAAAAGCTAATTTTTTTTTGTTTTGTTTTACTTTTTATGGGCCACACTGACAATAGTTAGGACTTTCTCCTGGCTCTGCACTCAGGTATTACTCCTAGGGGACCAGGAGTGTCAGGGATTGAACCTTGGTCTTTTGCATGCCAGGCAAGACCCTATCCACTGTACTATTGCAGTAGTCCCAAAACTGAAGGTTTTGTGAGGTTTGTTTTGTTTTGTTTTGTTTTTGCAGAGGTGGGTGTTAGAAGGGCTGCCTCTCTAAGTTATTGTGAAGTGGTGGAATGAAAGTCTTCCTGACATCAATGGACAGTACTAATGTCATGTGTGGGTATATGTGACTTTTGTGGCAAGCAGGGGCAGCTGGCAGATATTCTAGGACTGTGCTTTTATGGTTTGCATGGTTTTTTTTTCGCAGCTTGGCTGGATGGAGTTTATTTTACACATCTAGTATTTCTCATGGAAAAATTCCAGAATAAAACATGCAACTGATATTATACTCAAATTGGCCTCTAATATGCCAATTGTGTTGAACCAAGTCCCCATTTTAAAAACAAATGTTCACTGTATCACTGTCATCCCATTGTTCATTGACTTACTCGAGCGGGCGCCAGTAATGTCTTCATTCGTCCCAGCCCTGAGATTTTAGAGCCTCTCCTTACTCATCTTTCCCAACGCTGCCATATTGCAGGCTCTTTCAGGGTCAGGAATGAGACCTGTTATTGTTACTGTTTTTGGCATATCGAATACGTCATGGATAGCTTGCCAGGCTCCACCATGCAGGAGGGATACTCTCCATTAAAAGAGAGTTGTTATCTCATCTATCATGCAAACAAACTATGAAGTCATGTCATCTTATTTTTCCATTAACTTAAAGAATCAAAATTTAATTTGGAGTCCTAATATGACATGTGTTTACATGGATGGGTATGCTGACCTCAATGTAAAGGTAAGTTCTGTAGTAGGTTCCCTTGTACCTTTCTGGGGATTGAACCTGAGTCTTCTATGCACAAAGTAGCTTTATATATGGCCACTGCACTGTGGGTCTAGATGCATAGGGATATACCTTAAAGTGCATTCCAGCCCTCCTTGCATTTTCTAGTCAGTGTGGCCCAGCTTGGAACAGCTACCTTGGAACCCTTGTGTACTGGGTCCTGGCTGCTGTGGAGCTGGGCCTATGTGACCTCTGAGCCCAGGGCTTCAGGTTGCCTGTGTTTTAGAGCTGTAGCCTTTGCCTGTGGATACCGTCTGACTGTAAGTGAAGCTGAAGCTGCATCTTTCACACCAACACCCCACGCTCCTCTGCATCTCGTGGCATGGCTGCTTCTTGGGTTCCAAATCTTTTCCCAGAAAACAAAGATCTCTCCTTCTCCAGAACCTTTGTAGAAGTCGAATATGCCTTCTCAGAACCCCAGCAGCCGAAAACCACCAGAACCCAACCTCAGCCATGCTCAAGGCTGCTCTCCACAGGCTCAGATGAGCCTCACCTATGAGGGAACCTGCAGAAAAAGCCAGGTTTGCGGGACCTGTGACTGAGATCTCCAAGCTCACTTGGAACAGGACTAGGCCTCCTCCCCCCAAGCTTCCCAGTTTTCCAGTAGCTTGGCAATCACACCCACAAACTTCCCATGACGCCATATAATCTCATCAACTGCCAGGATCCAGAGACCCTGAAATAAGGCTCCCAGCAGAGAGCACCACAGATCATCCTGGAGCGCCTGGCCACATTTGCAGCCACATGGCCTTTTACACTCTAGCCCCCTGATATACCCAAAGTGGCACACGTTTGTTTGGTTTAACATGCTTGTAATCTCTTATACAAGGACTTACATGGCTCCAAATGAAATACAACAATCTTCACACACTTTCCTCTTCTGGTGGTAGGAAGGTACGTGGTGGTGGGACTGGTGTTTAAATATTAACTGTAATGAACGATTGTGACCGACCTTATAAAAATAAAATAAAAATTTAAAATAAAAGAAAAAACCCAAATATGCCTTCTCTGAATGGGAAATGTTGTAGAAGGCACAGACACCATTTTGTGGGCCAGTTTCTGCCCCTCCAAACCTTCAGATCCCCTTATAAGCTCTGCAAAATTGAGAGGCTGTCTTCTGGTGCTCTCCCCCACTAGGAAGGGCACAGTTCCAGTTTAGGGGCACATTCTTGGATTATCCATACCCATTCCCACTGCCTCTGTGTCTGACTGCGACTTCTCAGAGTAGTCACTGGAGTCTCCAGGATTGTTTGTCTTACGAGGGGAAAGACTCCTGCTGCGGAGTCTGCCCAGGCCATGCCCAGGGTTTCTCTGTCTCATTGTTCAAGTCTCTGCCTCCCCCCCCACCCCCCCGCAGCGATGCTACCTGCTGTGCTCTGAACAATCCTTCTCTGGGCAGCGGCCCCAAGCCCAGTATCCTAGTCCAATTCTAGAGCTTTGAATTAACTACGTTATCAGAACATGTGTTGTTCATTTATATGCTCGAGCGGGCACCAGTAACATCTCCATTGTGAGACTTGTTACTGTTTTTGGCATATCGAATACTCCATGGGGAGCTTGCCAGGCTCTGCCATGCAGGCGGGATACTCTTGGTAGCTTGCCGGGCTCTCTGAGAGGGACAGAGGAATCAAACCTGGGTCAGCCGCATGCAAGGCAAATGCCCTACCCCCTGTGCTATTGCTCCAGCCCAATGGGTTAATGGGTAAGAGCTTCAATTTCAGCTACCTGCATAGTGTTTTTGCACTGCTGGGGGTGCCTCTAATCCTCCTCACTCCTGCGGTGTTGGAGGGGGGAAGCAGTCTGCTGCACTGTGCTAATTCCTAGTGCTCCTCTTTCTCGTCTCTCCAGATCCTGGAGTGATAGGTGGTCTTGGCAACATTAAGGCAAAAGACAATCAGTGACTCCTTGGGGTATATGGTTGGAGGTGGAAATGGAGAGGGCAAATCCAATCCAATGCTATCTCTTCTTCACTGAGCCAGTTCTCCTCTGACAATGCCTGGGGCAGGCGGGTGTGTGTGTGTGTGTGGGGGGGGGGGTGAGGTGGGTCTTGGCTGTAGTGCAGGTTCTGATGAAAATTTGCCTCTTGGCAAGCCTGGGAGGATTTATTGCCTTCAGTGGTTCTTTAACTTTGAAATGCAAATGCTTAGTGAGACTCTCCTCAAATAAACACCCAAGCAGATACTTTATGGAAATCAGAGTTTAGTTTCAGAGAGAAAGTTTGAGACATAGTCTGTGAGACATTGACCTGTGGGCAAGGGGACTTTAGTCTCCATTTATCCAGACAGAGATGGAAGAATCAGGGTCTGGAGAAAATATTTTTACCCCCTCCTTATTAGTTTTTACTTGATTTAAATTTTTTAAAAAACATTTATTTTTATTAAAGAGCCTGATAGACAAAGTTACTGATAGTTGAGTTTTAGGCATACAATAATTTAACACCAATCCCACCACCAGTGTCAACTTCCCTCCACAAGTGTTCCCAGATTCCTTCCCCATCCCAGCCCTTGTCCACCCCTGCCTGTCAACTTGACCAGCACATTACAAAGTTCCAGTGGCTGTCACTTAGTTATTATGTCTTCAGCTCTGTTGAAACTGTGTTTTGGATATATGGCAGACCCCTCACTCATATCGCTGGTATAACTGGAGCCCTGATGCCTGTTAACTTCTTGTTCTCTTCTTTCCCCCTAATTTCCTTTCTCTCTCTGTCTCCTCTCTGAACACTGGGGTTAGGAATGATCTAGGCATCCCCCTTTTACTTCAGTAGTACACTTCACACTTCAGAGCATTCCCCGCCCCGCCCTGTTAAAAAGCTTATAAGGAGCAGCGTAGTATTAACATGGGTCATGGCCTCTGTACTAAGTGTCTTTCTGTATTAAGAAACACTAGGAGAAAAAGTGAGAGCCCAGCATGAAACAAAAATGATTACAGTAGATTTCCTCATCCAGTATTCTGTATTCCATGGATAAGTAAGATTTTCCTGTGTTTATCTTTCTTCTTCTGGCTTAATTCACTCAACATGTTATCTTTCAGTTTCAACCAAGTTGCAGCAAATTGCATGATTTCATCGTTCCTTGCAGCTGTATAGTATTCCATTGTGTATATACGTCTTCATAATTCATTTATCTGTTATTTTACGCTAGGTTATTCCATGTCTTAGCTATTGTACTGAGTATAGCAATGAATCCTGGTGTGCATATGTCATCCTGAGAGAGTACTTATGTCCTGGGGATAGATAACCAAAAATGGAATGCTGGGCCACTCGGAGAAACTTTGTAAAAGGTGTTGCCCAATTCTATACCTGCTTCTGTTAGGGTCTGTGATCTGTGGAACGAGATAGAGTAAAAAATTCGAGCAAAGAAGTTCTTTATTTGCGCCAAGCACACATAATGGTCGACCAGGGTCCCCTGCACAGAGGGCGACCCTGTCTCTCTGCAAGCATCACCTTTTATCCCTTTATTTGGGTTTGGACCTTCCTGCCTTGGATTGGCTCCCTCCCAGGACCTTAGGGTCGTGTTTATTCTTGATTGGCTTATCCCTTCCTTGCTGCCGTCACCTGCTAACTCGGATTACCCAGTTTGATTTCCTTTCCCCTTTTTAGGCTATAGCCTACCGCTTTTCCTGTTATGGTCCTGCACCTTTACTTATTCTTCTGCTTTCCCAGAGCTTATGCCAGTGATTGTGTTAGCTAGGTTAAAGATAAACCCGGATATTCTGTCCAGTATGCCTGCTTAGCATTAAATTGTTACAATGTGGAACTATGGCTAATATGGAGTCCCTAATGTTAGTTCTTGCAGCCTTTCACTTCCTTTCACACCAATCCCACCCCCAGTGGGATACCTATCAAGATAGGATACTGTCCATCCTTTGGGGGAGACCTTTTTTTCTAGCAGTTCAGTTTCAGGGTGCACAAGAAATCACCTGGAGAAATTCTTAAAATGCAGATGTCAGAGACCATTGCAGATTTCAAAATTCAGTAGGTTTGGGTGAAGGAAAGATACCTGTATTTCAAACAAGCAGTGGCTGGATGGATGCTGGACTCTGATGCATCTGATCTTTCAGTTTGGGAATTGCTAGTCCATCCATATTGTACTTTCTTACCATCTCTGTCCTCTCCCAGCACCCTCAAGTCCATTAAGAGGGGTGGGGTGCCACGAAAGTGCTGTGTGGTTGAGAGAGGCCAGTCCCCCACCTTAGAGGACTCTTATCATTGTTACAAATGTGTGAGAATATCTAAGACACTGATCCCGCAGGAATGTGAAATGGAGTTGCTAGGGGGAACAGAGTCCTCCTTTCTGTTAAATTATACTCCAAACATAAAGGTTGTAAGGAGGGGTGGAGAGATAGCACAGGGTGAAGGTTCATCTGGCAAACCATTTAGACTTGGTCCCCCAAGCATCACTGGGTACTGCCCTAGAGGCCCCCAAACGCAATCTGGGTAGCCCTGGGGAATCCCCAGCACTGCAAAGCCTTAGCAGTACCACATCCTCGGGCCTTCATCTTGAACCTTTGGTTCAGTTAACTGAGAATCACTCATAGGGAACCCTGGGCCTCCTGAACACTTCACACTTCAGAGCATTCCCTGCCCCGCCCTGTTAAAAAGCTTATAAGGAGCAGCGTAGTATTAACATGGGTCATGGCCTCTGTACTAAGTGTCTTTCTGTACTAAGAAACACTAGGAGAAAAAGTGAGAGCCCAGCATGAAACAAAAGATATTGGGTGAAAAGCAAAATAAACTGAGAGAATTAAAAACTAGAATTGAAAATTGGAATGCAACTATCGCCTCTTTTTCAGTAAAATTCATTAACCTGCTGTCTGTCTTGGATTATTCTGCCATTAGCATGACTATCGAGAGGGAACACTTCATGGGCTTCAGGATCCGCTCTTTCCAGCAGCTTCCTTTTGCTTCTGGGCTGCCAGCAGGTAAATGAAAGAATGTGGTTGACAAATTGACTTGTCAAGTGGAGTAATAGCACAAAACAGCCCATGTCAAAGAACTAGCAAAAACAAGGTGCAACCTAAATGGCCCCACAAGAAAACATCATACAATTGACTGATCAGAGACAAAAGTGACACTGTTATGGAAAGGTGCATGCAGCTCTTTCTAGGTGGCAGAAAACTTGCCACCTAGACTAGTGGCTAGATCAGATGAATTTCACTAAACATGGCAGCTAGTATTATAAGAATTTAATAAGTCAACTGGTAAAGAACTTAATAAGTCAATTGCTAAATATTATGAGAACTTAATAAGACATCTAAAGATCCAAATCCAGGGAAAATGGGAATGAGAGTACAGAGTAAATAAAGGGGAAGATTAAAGAAAGGTGGGAGGAGGGGCAGAGCATAGTACAACAGGTAGGGTGTTTGCCAACCGGGATTCAATCCCAGGTATCCCATATGGTTCCCCGAGCACCACCAGGAGAAATTCCTGAGTGCAGAACCAGGGGTAACCCCTTAGCAGTGCTGAGAGTGCCCTCCCTTGACCCCCTCTCCCCACCTTGTCTGTCCTCTTGCTTATTCCTCCTTCCGCTTTTCTCTATTTTTTTTGTTATTTTCTTTGGGGGGGGGGTGCTGTTCCCACCCCCTGCCCCCTAACCCCCAGCTTTATTTAGCTTGAGTAGCTTCCAGAAACTGGATGAACTGGTTTGAGCACCAAGTTCTCCTTTAGTGAAAGTGCATCTGGATCTTGAAATGTTTCTTTTGCCAGCAGGCACAATGCTAAACTTAGTCAGTAAAGGGTGCAAGAGAGAGATACTGCAGGAGGAAAAGAATTTGGCTTTTGATTCTGCTACTTTGGCTGGCTTTTTACCTCAGTGGGCAGGTTCTTGGCCCCACAGGGAGAGCATGGGCCCCAGGCCTTGATTTTGCCTTACATGAAGCTTCTTCAATGCCCAACTCCTGGAGATAGTCAGAAGCACTCAGTGGCTAGAGACTTTTTCTAGCAACCATGTTATCCTGCAGAGGAGTAAGCCTTGAGCACTGCTGTTATGCCTGGCTCTCCAACAAAGTGGTTTTCTCTGGGCACAGTAAGTAGGTGTATGTGAGCAAGTCCAGTCACCTGCCCAGTAACAAAATGGGAAAAGAAGGGGTTAAAAATGCGGCCTCCCCTCCATCCCTTCAAATAAAAAAATGGGGAGTTGAGGAGGGTGTGTGTCAGACACTGTACAGGTGTTTGACAAAGTATGACTTTTGCTATAGTTTCCTGAGTTCACTAATGTTTCTTTGAATCTCTACTGAGAATTTAATTTTGCTTTGCTTTTAAACTCCTAGTTTATAATCAATTTTATCAAATACCTTTGATTTTTTACAACCCAAGATGTCACTCTTTTTAAGATTTTATTTTACTTTTATAAAGTTGTTCACAATGATTTATTACATGCAATATTCTACACCAATCCCACCACCATTACACCAATCCCACAACCATTACACCTTCCCACCACCATTATTCCCAATTTTCCCAACCAGCACCCAAGCCTGCCCCAATATCAAGCCCTAAATAATTTGTTTTATGTTGCCTGTTGGGCTGGAGCAAAAGCAGTGGGTAGGGCACTTGTCTTGCACAATAGCCAATTGAGTTTGATTCCTCCACCTGTCTTGGAGAAACCGGCAAGCTACCGAAAGTATCTCACCCACATGGCAATGCCTGGCAAACTACCCACGATGTATTCGGTATGCCAAAAACAGTAATAACAAGTTCTCACAATTTGTGGTGAAACGTTATTGGTGCCCGCTCGAGCAAATCGATGGACTACGGGAGGACAGTACAGTACTACTATGTTGCCTGTTATGAATAATTCGCTAAAATTATCAAAAAAGATTTCACATACTCCAGGAATTCTAAAATTTTGAATGGGGTGATACAACTGGAGTTAAATTTTTAGCTGGATGGTGACTTTTTTAGATCTGGAGACCTCTCTGCTGCTTGTTAGTCTCTTTCGAGATTTATTTGAGTCCATTGATCATATAAGGTGACAGAAATATTGCCAGGATACTGGAAGAACAGGGAGATAGGTGGAGATAGCCCACCCATCTCCATGAGAGGTTGGAGATTTCGGTTGCAAAATCTGCATATCTGAGTTTTCAACAGATTTGTTCCTGGATGAGGCGTGTTCTGAGCCTGTGGAATCTGGCTGTGAGCATGGCAATGATTGGAATGTGGAGTTTTCAGCTGCTGCAGGAATTCCACTTTATTTTAAATGTAATCCTTGATTTAATTTGTTTCTATTTCATTTCGAATTGTATTATCAAATGCCTTCAGGAATAAGAGAGCTGGGACAGTGGGAGTAGGTGTGTGATGATAGTAGGAAAGAATTACTTAATTTTAAAGATGTGTGAGAGGACCTGGGGCTATTTTGTCTCCGGTGTCAGGGAAGATCTTTTTCAATTTTAAGGATGGGGTAGAGAGCTCACAGCAGATCAGGGTTTGATTCCCGGAAACCCCCGCAAGCCTGCTAGCAATGATCTTGAGTGCAGAGCCAAGAGTAAGCCCTGAGTACAGCCTGGTGTGGAGCAAAAACAAGCAGAAAGAAGGTCTTAATTCGGGAAATGTGAACCCTTGTGAGGAATTCGTCAGAGGAAAGAGAAAGAAGTCTATGCACCTTCACTCAAGGACAGCTGTGGGAAGGGAGATTGTGAAATCTGGGAAAACAGAAGACCCAGCAGCTCTGTCTTGCTGTCACAGGAGCTTGGAGCAGAGGCTCTAAAGGGAAAGGCTGATGACAGCCCTTCAGAGAAGTTATGATGAACTAAGGGAGTTCTGGAAAAGAGAGGAAGAAACTCACGGAAGTGAAGAAAAATGTAATTCCTTTCAACACAATTTCTTGAAATTTAGAGCTGTAGAAAGAACTCCTGAAGGAAGTTACTGAAACTCTGACCAGGTCTTTTTTTCTTTTAAAAGGCTGGATGATTCTGTGCTTAAGTCTCAATTTGTCCAGTAATAGAGGTGAAATAGCTGACTTCAATTTCAGTTAAGGGATTGGTTCCTTAAATTCTAGACAATGAATCTAACTTTCTTTCTTAATGATCCCTAAATATGATGTACAATAAATTTATCTTAAAAACTCAATTTTACCAACTAATTAATTGGGAGAATGCATATAAATTACCTTCCCATGCAAGGAGTAACAATCCTGAGAATTAGAACGGTACATTTTTTACTCTGGCACATTTATATATTTTTTGTTTATTAAAAATATGGGGGCTGGAGAGATAGCACAGTGGGTAGGGCGTTTGCCTTGCACGCGGCTGACCCGAGTTCGATTCCCAGCATCCCATATGGTCCCCTGAGCACCGCCAGGAGTGACCCAAAAAGCAAAAATAAAAAGATGCACTGCTGCTGAGGACATGGGGGAACATATGTTGGATACACAACAGCCTGCACACTTACCTTTAGGGTTTCTGCTGTGTCCTGGCTGTCCCGGCATGATCACCTACTATCTCTGCTGTGGCAACCTTCATAACCAGGTGCCCTAATTGGATGCAGAGGGTGACAGGTAGGGCCACTGCCCCACCCCCAAAAGCTCTCTATAGGTAAGCAGGACACTGGACTGCCTGTTGCATCCAAGCCTGAAGGGGAGTGAATGGTTCCATAAAGGCATTTGATATCATTTTGACTGGGCAGAGCTTTTATGATGCTCTGCACACAAGCACTATATAAGAGTGATTCCACCATATTCCCTCTGTCCCTCATGTACTCATCACCCTCTGGGCCTCCCTCAATTATGAATCCTGATATAGCTTTGCTATCTCCTACCTTGAGATGTCTAATGTTATCTAACACACCTTTGGTGTAAGAAGGCTTCATGGGGGTGTTCTCCGTGATGGCTTTTCTTGTGCAGGATCACCTTGGGGTCATCTGTGTGGCTGGCTGCAAAAAAATGAGACCAATGACAGTGCCTGTTGTAGCAGGAGGGCCCGCCTGGTCTTTCATGCAATGCAAGCAGTTACCCACAAGCTGACTCTCACCTTTATCAAGTACAGATATCAACACAAAGGCAGGTGGCTATATGTTTTGCAAGTAATCGACAAATACATTTAATATACATCTTCTAAGTTACGTGTTTCCTTTGTTTGCAGTTACCATCGTCTGAACTTGTCTATCGCGAGGTGAGACAAGAACCCAGTAACCCTGGGTCCTGGGTGGCAGAGGCGGTTGGGGAGAAAGTGACCATCTTTCTCTTCCCCGCTTCACACAAGTCACCCATGGGGCCCATGGACATCACCCTGAGCACCACTGGGTGTGACCCAAAAAACCAAAATAAAATAAAAACAAGAACAACCCTTACCAAATAAACTATGGTACACAATGGAATACTTAGTTTTAATAAAAACCTGCAATTTGCTAAGGAGTCGGAACTGGAAAGCGTCAGGCCGAGGGGCAGACACTGATGTCTGTCACATGGGACAAAAAGAAACTTCTTTGGGCAATGTCTAGGCATACAAATGCCCCAAGGCAACAGAGATAGAGAAATAACCTTTAGTAGCAAGCTGGGAGTGAGGAGGGAACAAAGACCAGACCGTGGAGGAGAGTGTGGTGCCCGTACATAAAATTTTATGCATGCAAAACAAAACACCACAAATAGAACAGAGATGGCTAATAACCCCAGGAAGGCTTATTTTAAAAAAAAAATCCTGAGGTTGGAGCGCAGTTTAAATGAATCGCCCTCTTTTCCTCTTTTATCTCACTCCCCAGCCTCCCTTCCCCGGAAGCTGCCTGTGAGCGAGAACTTCCTGGGGGCGGGGGGGCTGTGGCTCCAGACAGGATCCAGGAAGGAGTCGGTCCAATCTCCTCCCTGGGTTTTATGGAGCCTTTGCTCTACCCTTCTGTGTTGGCCTCTGCAAGCACCGAGTCAGTCTTGAGAGGGCACTGGAAAGGGCGACGCGACCGTTCGGGCCGCCACCCCCGGGAAGCGGACACTCACCTGACCTCCGCACCGGGCCGTGCGCTGGCCGCCGCCCAGAGCCCGCGGGCTGCCCGGGCCCGGCTGCACCCTGTTGTGGGGGAGGAAGAAGAAGCAGAGCGGCCGTGAGCGCGGGGGCCGAGCCGGGCCTGCCCGCGCCGGACGCCTGGGCCGCCGAGGCCTGTGCCTCGCCGGCACCGGGACGGGCACGCTCGCCCGCCCCCCGGGCCGCCGAGAGCTGCTCTACCCCTCTGTTCTGGCCGCCGGGAGCAGCGGAGCTCCGGGCGGGCAAAGCTCGAGGGGATGCGGGTCCATCCCAGTACCCCCCCTCTTCCTCCACACCCGGATCATGCCACGAGAACTCACTCACCCGGCGAGCAGCGCGACTGAAAGGCCGGTGGCCCAGAGCGCGGCGCTGACATGCGGTCGGCGCGGCGGGGCGGGGCGGAGGCGGGACGAGATAGAGGTGGGGCCGGAACGTCAGGGAAGCCAATCAACGGCCGAGGTTGCCTCTCCGGGCTGGTCCAATCGGCTCGGGGGCAGGACCAGAACGTGAGAGAAGCCAATCAGTGGCGAGGTTGCCTTTTTGGGCCTGTCCAAATAGGGGTGGGGCGGGGCCAGAACATACGGAAAGCCAATCAGCGGTGAGATTGCCGCATCCGGCCGGGCCATTGGTGCCGGCCGTCCTCGGCCCGCCCAGTTCGTCCAGCTCTTCCCCAGGCCGGAGGCAGAGTCCCCACCCTGCACGCAGCAGTGTGTTTCTCCCAATGTCTGTGCGTCCAGGTGCCTCCCTCGGCCTTAGCCTTTCTGTGATCTGGCGTTTGGCGGGCCACCACGCTTTCCTCCGGCACTATCCTGGGAGCAGCCTCGCAGTTACGATCACAGAGGAGCACGTTCCGACAGCTGCTGGCCCAGTGTATAAGTTTCAGAGTAGGCGTTTCGGTGTAGCCCTGCAGTTAAAGGAGGTTCGGGTTTGAGGTTTTCTTCCAGAAAGTCTTTGGGCCCTTGGGCTCTCCTGTTACTGGGAGGAGCAGCTTCCCTTCCTTCAGCTCTCTCCGTCTGGGTGGGTTCAGGAATAAGCTGCCGGGATGTGTCCGGCGGGTGGGGGGCCGGCGTCCTTGCCCCAGGGGACAGGCTTAAACCCGGCCAACCAGTCAGTGGAATAAAATCTGCAGCGTTTGCTGACACTTTTATTACCAGTCTGAGCATGCCATCTGTGAAATCGTGACCTCAGAACGTTGTTTATCATCCCCACGTTATGGTGGGAAAGGGAGACACGCTGAAGAACTTGGCAAGACCACAGAGCAGCAGCGAGCAAGTGCTGAACCCCACCAATCTGGACCCCAGCAGACCCCCACTCTCCACTCTGACTGTTCCCAGGTGTGTGGCCTGGGCGGGCAGCGGAGGGAGGCAGATCAAAATAGGCGTTTTGTAATCGCTTATAGCAGAGCCCTTTGGAACAGGAGGGCATTTCAATTGATGCATTATTGTATCCACGGAACCTAATGAATGGTACAGGAATTTAGTGACCTGCATTATAGTGGGTGTATGTGTGAGGGGCCATGAACACATAGGAGGTTCTGGTAGGGTTTTGCATTTCCTGTGGATTTTTAACGTTCTGAGGTCACAGAGGATAAAGTGATGTGGGGAGTGGTTTATTTAGCATGTGACTACAATGATTTTGTGAGAAGAAACAATGAAATTAAATCTATCAATAAGTCCTGGCATCCAGCCTTTGCCTTGCAGATATTCATAGGATCCAGGCATGTGAATTAACAGGGGACACCAGTTTGCCTGTCCTTCACCTTGTCTTAGTTTTTCAAACATGTCCCTGGCAATCAGTTGTTTAGGGGTATATCAGAGGCATTACCTTTCCTCTTTGTTAGTGAATGTGGATGAGCTACATGGGAAGAATCTGAGAAAAGTGAGTCTTACTAAGGAGATGAGTGTAGATGTGGTCTCCCAACCCCCTGCAGGAGTAAACCCCGAACATAGCTAGATGTGGCAAACCAAAGAGGGAGAGAGAGAGAAAGAGGGAGAGAGAGAGAAGGAAAGAGAGATGAGTTCCTAGCGCCAAGTGGGGACTGGGGGTAGTTGTGCAAAATGTCTTCCCTCCAAATCTGTAGCACTGTCCTCCCATTGTTCATCGATTTGCTTGAGTGGGCACCAGTAACGTCTCCATTGTGAGACTTGTTACTGTTTTTGACGTACCAAATACGCCACAGGGAGCTCGCCAGGCTCTGCCGTGCAGGTGGGATGCTCTCGGTAGCTTGCCAGGCTCTCCGAGAGGGAGGGAGAAATCGAATCTGGGTTGGCCGCATGCAAGGCAAACGCCCCACCGACTGTGCTATCCCTCCAAATCAGGTGATAAAAATGAAAAAGATATGAAAAGAATTAGATTAGGGGTTAACTTGAACTCAGAAACATTCTACCGCAGTCTGGAGAAATTTAACTCAATCTACCTCTTGCCTCTGGCCAGTCATCTCAATCCAGTAGGGGTACCAACTGCAATTAATTTGAAATGGTAAGATCATGCCCGTACTTTATAGGAGAAATGTGCTCTCAACATCAAAAATACTTACCATTAACCATAGAGGTGATGGAATAGAGAAAAACCATTGTACAACTGCTTTCAAGTTTTAACTCAGGATAATCTGAATCGAGTATAAAAATGCTTATATATATATATATTTTACTGTTTTTTTTTCTTTTGAACCATATTCATCAATGCTCGGGGTTACTCCTGGCTCCACATTCAGGAATTACTCCTGGTGGTGCTCTGGGGACCATATGGGGTGCCAGGTATTAAACCTGGATTGGCCGCGTGCAAGGCAAATTCCCTACCCACTGTACTATCTCTCCAGCCCCATATTTCAGTTTTAATTTTAATTATTATTTGTTTTTTGGGCCATGCCTGATGATTCTCAGGCTTTACTCCTGACTCTGCACACAGGAATCCCTCATGGTAGAGCTCTAGGGACCATATGCGAAGCTGGGGATTGAACCCAAATCAGCTTTTTGCAAGGCAAGTGACCAACCATTATATATTATACTATTTCTTCAGCCCCAATATATTTCAGGGTTTTTTTTCCTTTTTGGGTCACACCCAGCGATGCGCAGGAATTATTCATGCACTCAGGAATTACTCCTGGTGATGCTCAGGGGACCTTCTGGGATGCTGGTAATTGAACCCAGGTCAGCCGCATGCAAGGCAAATGCCCTACCCACTGTGCTATCACTCCAGCCCCATATTTCAGTTTTTAAAGAAAATAGAATTCTTTAGCTGTTTCTTCCTTCCTTTCTTCTCCTCCTCCTCCTCTTCCTCCCCTCCTCCTCCTTCTCTTCCTTTTCCTTCTCCTCCTCCTCCTTCTCACATCCTCCTTTCTTTTTTTTGAATACAAGTAGTTTATATCAGAAGGACCTTAAAAAGTATTAATTAGGCACACGTCCTGCCTGAGCAGCCTCAGTTTCCTACCCACTATCCCAGCCAGCCCTCTTGCAAGCACAAATTTACTTCATATTATTTCTCACAGCACAAAGGCAAATGGAATTCTCAGTTCTTAGATGAGATCGATAAGAGTCAATTTGTGATCTTCGTTATATCTCACACTGATGTTAATAAAGTCATTGTCTGAGGACCTACTGTGCTGCCTAGTGCTAGTTGAGCCCTCTGTGTTGTTATTTAGGCTGACTGAACTTAACAGTCTGTGTTAGTTATTTAGACGGACCCGTACAGGAGAGGTGTAGGTCAGCCTGATGGGCCTGTATTATTTCCACATCCTCCAACTCCTGCTACACACAGCAAGAGCACTTTCCCAGAGCACGGATCATCCCTTCCTCCAGGTTTTGGGCTTCATCTCTGCAGCCTCTTCAGTTCCTGAAGTGATTCATATTTTGGCCTCTCTCTTCTCTCACGTTCTTTGGTTTTTTGCCTTTCTCTCTAGCCTCCCACCTATGAGTCTATCTCTTAGCCTGAATAAGCAAATCTAACCTGCATGAAATGTTCTCCAGAAGCCCCAAAGTGACTTGTATTCCAGAGGAGCGATAGCACAGCCGTAGGGCACTTGCCTTGCACGTGGCCGACCCAATTTTGATTCCTCCGCCCCTCTCAGAGAGCCTGACAAGCTACCGAGAGTATCTCGCCCTCACGGCAAAGCCTGGCAAGCTACCCATGACATATTCGTTATGCCAAACATAGTAACAAGTCTCATAATGGAGACGTCACTGGGCCTGCTCGAGCAAATCGATGGAACAATGGGAGGACAGTGACAGTGACAATTTAAACACCTTGATTGACAAAGTTGTTCAAAAAACAGTTGTTTCAGACATTCAGTGTTCCAGCACTAGTCCCACTTAGTGTAAACTTTCCCTCCACCACTGTCTCCAGTTTCCCCCTACGTCCAAGCCTGCCCCCTTAGCAGAGCACAAATTACTTCATATTGCTTGTTACAGTAAATGGAATTATCAGAAAATAGATCAATAAAAGTCAACTTGTGATCATTGTTTTTTTTTTCTTTTTGGGTCATACCCGGCAATGCTCAGGGGTTACTCCTGGCTCATGCACTTAGGAATT
>JAOXYA010482975.1:0-16122 GCA_028565675.1 Sorex palustris | reverse complement strand
TAGATCACTACTTATAAACCATTGTTAAAATATTGTCTTTTTAAATTTGTCAGACTATCCTACTGAAGTACACAATTTTGTGCCTTGCTTTTTTTTTTTTTTGCTCAGCGCTATAAATTTTCTCTTATGTTACAACAAATTTTAATTATTAGTAATAACAAAACATGTTTATTTTAGTACTTCTAGTTTGTTTGCTTGGTTTTGGGTCAGACCCAGCTATGCTCAGGGCTTACTCCAGGCTCTGTGCTTAGGGTCACTCCTGGTGAAGCTTGGAGGACCACATAGTTGCTGGGGGTTGAACCCAGGTCAGCCACATGCAAGCCCAGTGCCCCACCTCATGGTACTGTTGCTTTAACCCTTTGCTAGTTTTTTCCCCCCTTTTCTAAGTGATTTTTGCTATTGAGTAGTGCTGTAATAGGGCACTTTTAAAAAAATGAAACTTTTTCTCATTTCTGATTCTTAGGAAATAGTCATTAAGAAGAATTCACCAGAGGGTTGACTTTCCTCATCATTTGTGATAAATGATGGTCAGAATACATCCTGTCAATTTAGTTCATGACCACCGGAATTTAAGCTATGTTGGTGACAATGATCTTGGGGCACATACTTTCAGTTTCAGCTTAACAGAAAAGTAGTGGCTGTGTTTCAGATCCCCCTCGAGGTGTGATATGCAGAAGGGACATAGACAGATGAGCCCCTGTTGACCAAGTTCAGTGTCAGATGGGAGTAAGCACCCAGGACCACCCAGGAAGTGCCAGCCCTTCTGGGACTGGGTGGGGGGGAGCAAGGGGGGAGCTGCTCGCTTGCTGAAGGAGGTGGGATGACTTGGAGAGTTGATGTCGAAACTGGCTTTTGGAAATGGGTAGCTTTAAACCCAAAGATGAGTAGAAGAAGTGAGAAATTCATAGCTGTTATTTTATTTATTTGGTTTTGGGGCCACATCCGGTGATGCTCAGTGGTTACTCCTAGCTCTGCATTCAGGAATCACTCCTAGTGGGTCCAGCAGGGGACCAGATGAGATGCCAGGGACTGAACCCAGATCAACTATGTGCAAGGCAAGCAAGCACCTTACCCTCCGTACTCTCTCTCCAGTCCTCATAGTTACTCTGAAACCACCAACTTGTGGGGAGCCAGACACTCAAAATGCCAAAAAGACAGGACTTAAAAGTACACAAAGTTTTGTTTGGGGGCCACACCCGATTTTCTTGGGGATCCTCCTGGGTTTTTGCTCTAGTGTTGCTTCCAAGAAATGCTCAGGGACTATATGGTACTGGGGATTGAATTGGGATCTGCTGTGTGCAAGGCAAATACCTTCACTTCTCAAAAGTACGTAGATTAAAAAAAAATCCAAGGGGCCAGCCAGAGAGATAGTAGAGCAGGCAGGGTGCCTGCCTTGCATAGAGCCGACTCAGGTTCAATCCCTGGCATTCCATAAGGTCCCCTGTGCACCCGAGTACAGAGCCAGGAATAAACCCTGAGCATCATGGGATGTGGCCCTCAAAAGAACAACAATAAAAATCCTCAGTGACTGACTTCACCTGTATAAAATTTCACTAGAGCTTAGAAAGACTGATGGAAAAGAGATGGCAAATTTTTCTTCCACTGATCAAGTGCAAGGATTTGTTAGAAGCTATTCAATTAGGTGTGCTGGAAGGCATTGTAGCCCTGAGTCATTAGGGATGAACAGCTGGTAAGAGAGAAATAGCAACTTTCCCTCAGCCTCGCTCTTTATTTAGTTTTAGGGATACAGAAATTCTATGACTTAAGTGGAAAATAATTATTTTGTTCAGCCAATATTATGAAGGTATCCTAGGGAATCCTGTTTGTTTTTATAAACTAAAAATGCTAGATAATCTCTGCAGATATTATATTAGTATATTATTTGCTGGGGCGAAATGTAGGCTTCTGGTCAAAATCAAAAAATGTCTGGAAATGATAGTCATTCACTGCCTGCACTCCTAGCATATATAACTTTCTGGCACTCTTCCCAGATATTAAGGGAATAAATGAATAAATAGATGACTCCAAATATCAGTTTGGTATTTTGGAATGATGCTCTTTGTTGATTCCACCATCTTATAATTAATGAAGACACACGAACCAGAACTTTCACAGTAAGATTTTAGATAGCCCGATTAATCTTTGATATGATTTAGAGTTTACACAAAATGCTGCTTGGAAAATTTATTCACATCCTGTAAATAATGAAAACATGCTTTCTTCACTTAGACAACCTCAATTTAAATATTTAATGGACTCCCTAACTAGGCTCAGCTATACACTGTTCCTTCCCCAGCCCATAGGGTTAAAAAAAAAATTCCAGCGACTATTAAATTAGGTGTAGGATCCCACCTGTTCTCTTACTTTTAAGGACTGTATAACTTGAAGTTTAAAGCAGGAAAATATTTTTTTTACTCAATGTACATACATAATTAGTACAACTTTGGAGTGTTTTGAGAGTAGACCAGAAAGCCTTCTATTTTAGAAGTGAATCAGTGCTGAGAAAAAACCCAATCCAGATGGCCAGCAGGATTTCAGGGTCAGAGCCACCCTATTTTCTGAGTGTAGATCTCATCTTGGGCCCTTTCTTCATTCTAGTAGAACTGGATCAACTGAAAAACAAAGATGAAAAACAGAACGCTCCACTGTCTATGCATGGGACAGAGGCCCACTTTTCTCTAAGAGTTGGGGAACTTGGACATTATTTTTAGAAAACATTCTTTTGTGGTTGCAAAAATTGAAAAGGAAAATATAGTTATTGCCATTAAGTCTGTAGGAAAGAAGAAACATACTAGGTTTTGTATTGCCAGCTTACCTCTAGCACTTCATTTACCATCTGTACCTGTACATTGCAGTGTCCATAATTTGCCTTTGCCATGATGTAGAGGACACCCTAAGGTATCAACAGGGACAGCTAAATGACTATGGGATCACAAAAATCAGTTATCTTTTTTGGGTCACACTTGGCGGTGCTCAGGGCTTACTCCTGGCTCTGCACTCAGGGATTACTGCTGGCAGGCCTCCAGGGACCAATAGAATGCTGGAGATTGAACCTGAGTCTACAGTGTACAAGGAAGCTCCCTACTCCAGCCCCTAAAATAAAATTTATTATTATCATTGTTTTTGGACGCACCTGGCAATGTTCAGGGGAGTCACTCCTGGCTGTGCTCAGGGGACTATAAGGGATGTGGGATCAAATTCGGGTCTGCTGCATGCAAGGTAACACTGCACTATCCCTTTGGCCCCTAGCATAACATTTTTAATGGAGTTAATATTTATGGACCTTTTATAAAGTTTCAACGATTAGGTCTGAGACTGAAAAAAATTATGCTTTGATTTAATCAAACGGAAGAAGTTCAATTTTAGCAACACCAGTATCAGACCTATACTGTGAGCATGAACAAGGTCAGTTTTTAAAATAGTTCTGAGCTCTGAGATCCAGGACTCTGCTGAGACCTTCCCACCAGTTTCGAGGAGGGGAAGAAGGTGTGTGTGTGTGAAGTTACGTCTCTAACAATTCTCGCTCTGGTGCTACACAAGCATCTTCCATTCAGAGATGGCATGAGCTGATGAGTCCCACAGTACTTCAGGGCTATGGACCGGGGCCTTGGGATTCCTGGGCTGGTGCTGGCCATCCCAGTCCCAAGCAGCATGTGGCAGCTGTTTTGTGTTCTCTTGGCCAGGGTACTGAGGTAGTGGCAACACTGCCTAGCTGAAATAGCAGAGGGATTTGGAGAGCAAGGAGGGAATTACCTGGAGTGGAGTTTGGCTTGGTCTCTGGGTCAGTCCCTCTTCCTATAAGAATGTGTCATTGTGCCAGGAGGACTGGTCAGTGGTTGGAAATTACCACAAGGGTATAGGGGGATGGAGAGTAGTTAAGTTAGAGGAGGACCCATATGACAACATCAGTTGGAAATGATCCCTTTGGACAAGAACTGAGTGTTGAAAGTAGGTAAAGGGATATAATGCCTAAAATGAGACACAGAGAGAGAGAGAGAGGAGAGTTGCCTGCTATAGAGGCAGGTGGGGGATGTGGGGTGATGGGAGAGAAACTGGGGACACTGGTGCTGGGCAATTACACTGGTGGAGGGACGGGTGTTGGAACATTGTATGACTGAAATCCAATCATGAACAGCTTTGTAATACTCTATCTCATGGTGATTCAATTAAAAAAAAAAGAATGTCCCATCTTTGCAAAAACACCTTCTGTCCTTCCCTAGCCTCAGGGATGTAAGTTCTCACATTGATCTGTGTGATGAGGGACCTTTATGAGCTTAATATTTAATCGCAAATATGATAGCCCATATCTGCTGGTAGTGACAGAAGAAATCAAGGTTCACATTTTATCAAAACGATGACCCATCAGAACACTGTTGGTACTGTTGCTGTCCACAGTAAACTGAAGGGGCCTGACGATGGCATCTGGCTAGTTTCCACAGAATACGTGTGGTGCCATGTGGGGAAGAGCACATCCTTGGATAGCGAAGAGAAAGAAGGGTGACTTTGAGAGCTCATGGCACCTCATAAGGACATTTAGCAGGGAAGCAGGAAGAAGAAGTTCAGATAGATGACTGGAAGGAGGACAAAGATATGGGGTGTAAACCAGCGTTTCTCAAGCTTATGCCCCTGGGGCCTGCAGGATACATCTCAGGTGCTGCAGGTGGAAATTGTGTGCATGGGGGTAGGTATAGCACTGGACCAGAGGGTCCGTGGGAGGGGCCATGGTTGGTGGGGGGGTGGGGAGAAGGTTAGAGATGCTGGTGTTGGCAATCGTGTTTGGGCACTTACCAAAAAGGCTCATTTGGACCAAGGATGGATGTTCCTTATCTACGGGAAGCAGTTAAGGGTGAAAGCATGTCATATCTTTCTTTGCCAAGTAATTGTTTGAATGGATGTGTCCAACATTGGTTCACATGTATGGTATCACGCTTGCTGCATGATTCGTGCCTGTGGTGGGATGATCTCCACAGACAGTCTCTACCCCATGGAGAATAAGTCTGAGATCCAGTGGAGACATATCAAAGAGGGCATCTTGGACGTTACTTGGCAGCAGTGGCCATGCAGGCCGGATTGGCTGGCATGGAGCATGAGATACTGTGATTCTGCCACCCCACAATGATAAAGGAGGAGGAGGAGTGTGTGTGGGGGGATGACTGAGATTCCAGGGCTGATGCTGGAGGTCATATGCTCGCGCTGCAGAAGTCAGAACTGGGAGCTGGTTTTGAGGGTTAGACTGGCACATGAATAGGGCTCGGAGGTACCAGCCACCTTCTCGCTCTCCTTGAAGCCCTCCCAAAACCCAGTGCAACTTGGGTGTGGCACTTGAGAAAGGGCTCAGAAAGCTGTGCTGGCTCGGCATGGAGCCTCTGAACCGGGTTGTCCTGGACGCAGTTGGTTCTGCCACTTTGGGAAGCGACCTTAGCCTACTTCCTCACTTCTTGGTAAACTTGCTCCCTGACCACCTCTGCTGCTGGCCTTTTCATGGAAAAGCCAGGGTCTGGGGGACCCCTACATGCCATGGGAGGCAGGAAGGAGGGCTGGCTTGCCCCGTGGGGTGGACTGAGGGGTAGCATGAGGCAAGGAGGGTTTTTGCTATGATGAGGATCTCTTGGGATGTGCAGACTCTGGCCATTTAGGGGTGCTGGGGGGAGCTGGTGTGGACCCCGGGAGTGTCCTTAGCATCCTCACAGCCGAGCTGATGGTGCAAAAGGGCAGAAGGTAGCTCAGATCTGCCAAATTTAAAGAAAAAAAAAGACAAAGAAACCTACCATTTCTTAGGGTTGCAGAGTCCACGGGCGTGCTGTAAGTGCCTGCTTGGGTATTGGAGAGCCAGGAAGATGTTTAAAATGCTAGTGGGGCTAGGAGGTAGAACCCAATACTTGGAAATCATTTCAAGAATGAACCAGGTCAAGGAATCCCACTCGGGTGGGGAAACGGGGCTGAGGCTTCTCTGGAGGAAGAGGGGAAGGAATAAGGACTAGGGAGACCGAAAGTGCCAGGGTGGGGGAGAGGTAAGCCTTAGAGGGAAGCTCTCTGGGGGCCAGCTTCATAGCAAGAAGAGGGGTGCACACAGGGACGCCCCACAATGAGAGAAGTGGAAGTGAGATGCAGGACGGCGAGAGAAAACAGGGTTAGGATGAACCATGGAAATCAGAGAATGGAATCCCTCTCACTTCCCCCAAAAGCATGGCATGAAGGTTTGTGAGAGGGAATAGCTCACAGTGGTCGCTTTGAATCTTACCTTGGAGGGGAGAATTCTCTAAACCCTGGATTTGGTAAGGTGCAGTTGGCATTTCTGAAATGTTGAAAGAGACAAGTGACAGGTGTGTGTGTGTGTGTGTGTGTGTGTGTGTGTGTGTAAAACATCAGTTTTCTTTCATTCTGTGTGTGTGTGTTTGTGTATAAAAAATACATCAGTTTTCTTTAATTCTTACCACTAGGAAGAAGAACAACGGGCTTTTAGAACCAGCCTAGGTGCTCGCAAAGACTGGTTATTGTCAGCCTACGACATTCTTTGCAGGGTACAACCAGCAGGAGCAATGGGAAGAACATTTTATCCCCTAAGAACAGCAGCCAGTAGCCAAGAGGATATTGAATTGGAATATCTGGTCTTTGCTACCTGCAAGGGAAGCCTGGGGAATCTTCAATTTACCACTTAAATCGCCTCTTTCCTTTGCTGCTACTCAATCAGATGCCATTTCTCTGCATGAACAAAAGACTGCAGGCAACTCTTCTTCTCTTTATTTATTTATCTATTTTATTTTTGTCTCCCGAGGGGTGCTCAGGGTGGTCTCGGGGCCTGTCATGGAGATTCTTAGGCCCACTAGGCCCACGGTTCAGTGTGAGGACCTGAGGACTTGATGGGTCAGAACCTGCAGGGCAAGATCCTGTCCCCACAGTCGGCTGCATACAAGTGTGTGACTCCGCGCCTTGTGCTGTCCCTTTGGCCCTGGATATAGCAGTTTTTTAATTTTATTTTTGTTTTCGGGGGTCACATCCCGCAGCGCTCAGGGCTTACTCCTGGCTCCTGCTCTCAGGAATCTCTTGGAGGTGCTCAGGGACTGTGTCGATGCCAGGGATCGAACCTGAGTCAGGTGTGTGCAAGGCCAGCACCTGACCTGCTGTGCTATCTCTCCAGCCCTAGTAGTGTTGCACATAATCTCATCAGTATAAAATGCAGCTTATGAAGGAATATGAAGAAAAATGAGAAATAGGCTGCTTCATCCCAGGTGTTTCATTACGTTTAATAAGGTTTATCACCACAGAGCCCCTATTCGGGTGTCTTGCCTGCTCTCTTCTCTGTGTAGTCTGGTTTGACTGATTAGAATGATTCTGATTTTTCATTTGCTAAGTTTTTCCGAAGCATTCATATTTTAATGATTTTCTTTAAAATATGGGTCATTTTTCTATTTGTTTTTCTTTTTGTTTGGGGGCCACACCTGGTGATGCTCAGGGGTCACTCCTGGGTCTGGGATCACTCTTGGTGAGACATGGAAGGCCATAGTGCTGGGGATCAAAGCTGGGTTGGCTGTGTGCAAAGCAAGTGGTCTAGATGCTGCTCTATGTCATTTACCCTCTATTTGTTTTTCTAAGTTTACTTCAAAGACTTTACTCCCAACAAGGATGATGAGCAGGAAGATAGTTGTCAAGGTAGATGTGATTAGTATGTTGGTTATGTTTTTCTTTTAAAGTAAGATGTCTTCGATCCTTTTAACCTTCCCCTATTCTTTCTTTCTTTCTTTTTTAACCTTTCATTATTGAGTTTAGTACCTGTTGTTGTTTCCACTTGCCCTTCCCTCTCTCACCTGATTTTTTTTTCATAAACAAAACAGTACCTTGATTCAGATTTCTAGATTTGAGAAAATGTCTTTATTCTATACCCCCCCCCATTACTTTGTTATTCTGAGCGGAAATTTGATTATTTTATTGCCAAGTTTTTGTTGCTTGGACACTGTTTCTCCAGTTCCCAGGGGATCTCATGTCTTACTGTGCCCTTGTCTTATCAGTCATTATTCATTCACTCATTTAGTTATCAAATATTTATTGAGGAGCTACTAAGCACAGGCCTGTCCCTTGGTTCCAGGGACACAGGGTGAGTAGAGTGAGAATGGGAGAACAGAGAGAATCATTTGGGCAGTACTCTAATGTAAATTAAACAGATCTATAAGGTAGAGGCCTCAGGTGGGGTTTCTGGGATTATTTGTTTCTTTGTTTTGTTTTGGCTTACTCCTGGCTGTGCATTCAGGGATCACTCCTGGTGGGCTCAGAGGACTGTATTGAACCCCAGGTAAGCCAGATGCAAGGAAAGTGCCCTACCTGTACTGTAGCTTCTGCCAAGATGGGTTTCTTTACATCAGCTGCTTCAAAGAATGCACTCTCAGAACCCAGACATCAGTGAGCAATAAAATACAAAAAAACCCAAAAACCAAAACCAAACAAACAAAAAAACCGAGGCAGGGACATTCTAGGCCAGTGGGCTAAGGAAACTCTGAACTGACACAGAAGCTAGGGAAAGCAAGCATGGTTGGGTGTAGTTAGAATAAAGGACCATCATCTGCAGTTACTGGAGGCATGCAGAGGACAGAGCAGTGGCACCCTGTAACTGAAGCTGAGGCACCTGGGGTGATGGGAGGGCTTGGCTGCCATTCTGAGGGTGTGGTGCGGGATGCCACGAGAGCAGGGTTTGTTCAGAGAACTGTTTTCTGGGCTTTCATGCAGCAAATGAACTGTGTGAAAACAAGAAGTCTTGCTTGTATTCTTGCAGTTTCTGGGTTAAATGAACGGGTGTTAGTGGAAAAGAAAAAGGCAGGTAATGGGGTCTATTTTGGAGGGAAAAAATAAGATACTTATAGCTAGATAGAAGGTGAGGGTATAGTAAGGGAAGCAGTGTGGCTGTGGATTTATTTATAAGCCAAGCGACTATTAGACTTCGATGCAGTGACTAAGACTTCGATGCAGTGCAGGGGGAAAGAGGAACAGAATGAGGCAGCGGTGGGCGCTGAGCAGTTGAGATGCTTCCTCTCTTTCCAGTTCCAGCTAATTACTACTCTTTGTCTATAGGTTTTTCTGTGGACATAGAGGCAGATAGTATGTTGTCTTTTGTGATAGACTTCATTCCACAAAATATTTTCAAGGTTTATCCATGTTGAAGTTGGCTTAATTTTTTTTTCAATTTTATTTTTTGTTTTTTGGTCACACTTGGTGTTGTGCAGAGCATACTTCTGACTCTGCACTCAGGAATTACCCCTGACTGGCTTGGGGGATAATATGGGGTGCCTAGAATCAAACCTGGATCCACTGTATAAAGGCAAACACTCTACTTGCTATGCTCTCTGGCTCCTAGAACTGGTCTTATTGTTGAGCGACAATTCATTGAATGGACTTTTAAAAAATTATTGACCAATTGATAAGCATTTGAGCTGTTTTCTCTTGTAATTGTTACAAATAATGCTACCAAGAGAACAAATATCTAAGTTGTGTGTGTGTGTATATGTGTGTGTGTGTGTGTGCTCTTCAAACAAATATTGGGCTTTTTGGTTTGTTTTGGGGGCCAGGGATCAAACCCAGGCTCTCATGGGAATATTTAAAAGTAAAACAATTATTGTGAACTTGATTAACTTGTGGTTTTACACATGGACATGTAACAAATATACAAGAAAATATTTTGATTTAGTTGTTTTTGTGTATAACAAAAATTGGAAGTCAGGTTTCAAAATATGATGGTGAATTATGGTGATTTTCACTCAGGGTATCCTAAAAGAAATGTCACATGAAGCAGTAAGATCTTCATTGAAACCATTATTTTAAGTTTGCTGTGTCCAGTGTTGAAAGGAACATCTGTTTCATATCAAAGAGCCATCAATCCAATCTGTCTATTCTTCTGTGTTCTCCTTAATCATTTTGACTTTTACAAGAAAGAATTTGTCATGGGGATGCTATTTTGTCATGGGTTTTTGTTAGAATATCGATCCAAATGGGTGTGCACTTTAGTTTCTCTAGAATGGAAAGTGTGGTAGTATTCTGCTAGACTCACATTAGCCTTTTTAGCTTTGATGTGGGGAGCGATTAGAGCTATGTGAGAGAAGGTGAGTGATACGGGAGTTGGCAAGAGGAGAGGGTAGACAGCATAACCAGAGAGAACTTTTCATTTTCTTCTTAAACTGAACAGGTGGATTTAGGATCCATGGAAGACCAAAAAATTCACATTCTATATTAGGCATAAAATTTTTTCAATAAAAATAATTTTTTGTAGTTATATTTTTCTGATCTGCTAGATAATTAGATATCTATGTAGTATATACATGTTTCTACAAATGCCATAAACAGTTTAGAAATGAAATAGAGCTAAGAAAGTTGCTTTTTAAAGGAGAGATATTCTAATGCACAGTTAATATTTTTACAACTACTTTTATGTAACCCTAATTTCCTAATGGCAGTACAGTTTTGGATGTTGCCATATGTATCACAATTTTTATTTACAACTGAATTACTCACAATTTTGTGTTCCACATCTTAATCACTCTCATGTAACACTTTAGTTTTAAAAAGTAGATTGTTAATGAGTATTAGTAATTAATCCTTTTTGGACTTATCTTTCTCTGGAAAATGGTAATGAAGATAAAGTCATATATTGCTTAAATTTTGCCTGTCACTTAAATATTTTATTATATTTTGAAGCATCTGAACAGGATAATAGAACATTTAAAATCTTAGTGCATTAGCCCACTATGCAATATCTTACTTTCATTTAAAAAATTAGGTTGGTAAAACAACTAGAAATAGGAGACTGGATGATTTTCCCTCACATTCTTTCTCCCTGGTGGTTTTTCTATGGGTGTATTTAAAGAACCACATGAAGCCATTACTGGTGGAGAGCGGTTTTGAACAAAACATTTACAGACTCTGTTACATAACATTCAGAATTAGTGCAGGGAGATCTATCAGAAAGCAGAGTGCTATCATTTCATAGACGGGAATTTAATTTAGCTAACTTAGTTTTTCCTCTTCACAAGTGAAAATTTTTTTTTTAAAGAAAGCTCTGGTTCCTCATTCATTCCTGTGAGTCTGCAATGTATGAAAGCTCTGTATTGCCGGGTTTTTTGCTTGAGTGTCGGAAACTTTGATTTCTAACATCAGCAAGATGACAGTTGGGGATTGACTTTTTGTGATCTTATGTGTAATTTGGAGCCATGAGGAGTAAGGTGAGCACTCTCAGACAGGCTTGGCACATGTGTCGCTCCTGAGTTGGGGTTCCAGGACAAAATGTATTGCAGCTTTTCTAGGGTTTGCTCACGGCCACTAACTCGCTGCAAGCTTTCTTTCCTCCTTCTCTGTGCATGGTCTTATTTATTTAAAACAAAAAAATTTCACCACTTTATTTAAGCACAGTGGTTTACAAAGTTGTTTGTGATGATTTGTTCCAGGCACTCAATATTCCATCACTGTTATCTTCCCTTCTCCAACGTCTCCATTTTCCCATCCACCCCTCAAACCTGCCTCCATACCAGGCCCACAGATATTTATTTTATATTGCTTGTTACCACTAAATGGCTATGGGAGTGATCAAAAAAAATATTTTAGTAGAAGAGAATTTGTGAAAATGGTTGTAGCTCACTGTGGGGACATTATATTCTGATCCGAGGGTTTACCAAAGTGTTGGTGCAAGTGCAGCCTTCTGTGTTAATCTTTTTGTTAGTTGAGACTGGTTGGCTTCTATGTTACATTCTCAATCCAATCCGGTGTGTTACTCCTGGGCGGTCAGTGTTGCAGAGTTTGGATCTGCTGCTCCAGAAAGTTCAGAATATTTAACTGGGTAGTCAGTGCAGTTGGAAGGAGGCATGGCTTTAGGGTGTAGCGGGTTAGGGGTTGGATGTGACTGCCAGGCTTAGGTAGGACAGGAACTGACCCGCCCCTTCCCGAGATTACCCGGAGGAGGTCTCAGCTGGGAATAGTGTCTGAGAAATTTTTGCAGCTAGTTGATCTCTTCTGAGATTATGTTTATGAGTCTCTGGAGCAAGGCTGGTAGATGAGTTTACACAGTGGCAGTGGGACATGGGTGTGGCTGGCAGGGAGATGGTAGGTATGGTGTCACTTGTTAGAGAGTTGCATGTTTTGGATTTGCCTCCAGTTCCAATTGTTGCTATAAAGAAATATTGCCCCTAAAAGGATGTTTATAACTCAGTGGCACAAAATATTTACCAATGGGTTATTAAAATGTTATTATTTAACTAAAATGCAAATAGTGAGGGATGGATTCATGAAGATCTTTTTTATTGTGGTTAAATATGTAGAACATAAAAAATCTACCAATTTTACCACTTTTAAGTTCAGAAGAGTTTAAAGGAACCAAATGCTTTCACATTATGGTGTAACTGTTACCGGTAGCCATCTCCAGAGTTTTCTCATCTGAAACTCAGCACCCGTTATAAACAGTCATTCTCCAGCCTCTTCTTCCCTCACTACAACCCCCTGCTTCTTACCAACAGCCATCAGATGTCTGGACCATATTTCTATTTTTTTTCTTTATCCATGATGGACAGTTTGGTTCTTTTTTTTTTTTTTGACAAGGGTGAGCAGGGGGCATTTTTTTAAGAATTTTATCTAAAAAGTTTTATGTAAATTAAGCATTCTAATTGGGTGACGTAACTAAGAAGGGGCGTGTATTCAAATGTTTATGATTTTATTTCTTTATTTACATACACAGGAATGAATGGAGCAATTTTACTCTAAGATTATATTATTATTATTTGGGGACTTTGACCCATATATCTACCCGTGCGTAGGGCGGCTTACTTCTGATTCTGTGCCCATGGTTCACTCCTGGGGAGGAGGGGGCCCAATGATCAATTTGAGTGCCAGGGATTGATGCAAGGAAAGGTCTCTACCCACTGTACTATCAGTTCAGCTCCCACAATGCTATTATTATTTTGTATACTCTTTACCTTGAAGATTCTGCACAATAGGTTTACAGGAGATATGCTGATTTATTTACCTGAGGGGAGAAAGGGAATTCTTCATAAAATGCACATTTGACATTCTGATGAGGTTTTTCCAGTTTCAAACTCATTTGCAGTTTCACTATTTTATACATGCTAATATGATATAATTAGTCAGGAAGAACCAGGGAAATGTATTTTCTTCCATTTTTCTTAAAAATGCATTGGCTCTTTGGTTTTCCTTTGCTTTGGTCTTGCTTGTTTAATTACTTTTTCATTTCACTATTTTAATATGGATGGAGGGTGAAAGTGTTTTTTTTTTAAAGATAAAGGTACATGTTCTGTTGTAGAAGAAATAATGTAGTATTGTTTATGCCAGAGAATTGCAAATTTTCTGCAAAATCCTGTAACTTGTATGAAGGCAAAGACATATGAAAGAGCAACATGAGCATTTGCATTACCTGCTTCTCATCTTAGAGCAATGAAACAAAAACGAAATTTTTATTTTGTGTCCTGTAACGGAAGGCAGAGCCTTGGTACTTTCAAAGATGTGCTGTACCACTGATATAGATCCCCAGCCTAAACAAACCTTGGCCAGATTCTTTTGAATTGTCTTTCAAAATCAGCATCTTTTAGAGAGTAGCATATGCTGAGTTTGGGTTTGGGGCAAATTGTTAAGGATGCAGTAAGTTTCATTGTATACTTAATATCTAACACTAAATAAAATCAAACTTTAAAAATATATCAGCACTGATAAATAGTATCTAAGAGGCCTTGGAATATATTGGGAGAACTGCTTAAGTATTTCAAAGTAAAATTATGTTATGAGTGCTAAAGATAGTCTTTTTTGAAAAGCCTTCTTTGTAAAGTCTCTTTTCATTTTTGGTGTGTATTTTTCAGTGGTTGAACAATGAGATCAGTTCAGAGCCCCACTATGTGCCAGTAATGGCCATTCGTACACAGCAGTAATTTTAACTGGGCACTTATAAAACTCCAAGGGATGGAGTTCTTTTCATTCCAGTGGGGATTTATGTAAACTCTTAATTCATTTTGGATTCTAGATTGGGATATTTAGAAGGAAAGTAGCAAGATGTCCTAACTTTGAGTACTTATATAAGCTTGGAATCTTTCAATTTTATGCTTGGACAAGATAAAGGGGTATTTTAAATATTTATTATTTTTGAAATTCAAGATGTGGAGTTAATTTTTTGTTACCATTTGCAGATGTGATATATTCAATAAATATGCTTTATTTATTTTTACTTATTTAATTTGGGGGCCAGAACTAACTGGCTTGCTTCTGGGTCTGTGCTCAGGGGTCACTCCTGTCTGTGCCGGGATGATCAATGTGGTTCTAGGGATTGAACCCTGCTTGTTCCACCACATGCAATGCAAGGGCCTATCTGCTGCACCATCTCCCCAGCCCCAAAGCACTCTTTCTTTAATGTCAACCTTAGTTCTTTCTTTTTTATATTAAATGTAGAAATTTCTCAGTTGCCTAATTGTTTAACACTTGTTGTTTAAGTTTTGGCTACCTTTTAATCTTTTCAAGCTTTATTTCTTTGTTAGGATAAGAAAATTACCCTTGTCCTATATATCTCCTTAGAGTTAGTGTAAAATATCCTTAAGTTGGAAAACATTCTGAAAATTGTAAAGCACCCATATGCGTATCATTTATCTCTATAAATTAGATTTGTTGCATATTATTAAAACCCTTAAATGCAGAATTTTTACACACAACAGAGTCCCATATGCTATTGGTATTTCCATTTCTCAGAAAGACAATCGATTTTTATTGTATTAAGGTATGTATGTATTTTCTTATGTGTATGATTATTTTTGAAATTTCTATTACTTCAGTATATATAGATCATAACTAGACATTTGCTATGTATAATGGTTTTAAAATCTTGGCTGACTAAAATGATTTAGGTTCATTTTCCCCCCAACCCCATCCCTCTATTTTTCTCTTTTTATTTTCATGCGGACTGGAGTAATAGTACAGCGGTAGGGCGTTTGCCTTGCACTCAGCCTGCCCGGCCGAGCCAGGTTCAATTCCTCTGCCCCTCTTGGAGAGCCCAGCAAGCTATCAAGAGTATCTCGCCCGCATGGCAAAGCCTGGCAAGCTCCCCGTGACATATTTGATATGCCAAACACAGTAACAACAAGTCTCATGATGAAGATGTTACTGGGCCCGCTCAAGCAAATCGATGAACAACGGGAGGACAGTGACAGTGACAGTGATTTTCATGCGGCTGTAGGAGTAAAATTGGTTAAGAAAAAAATTGTTTGTCTTGGGGCTGCTTTAAGCTTACTTCTGACTCACTCAGGATTCAGTGCTTGTAGGGCCCATAAGGAGAGTTGGAGATTGAACCCAGGTCGGCCTACCTACTGTATTATCTCCAGTCCTCCAGGAGAGTCTTTTGGGAGGCATTTAAAAAATACTAAGTGGACTGCTCATACTTGGTCCCTGTTTTTCATTTCTTCCAATATGAACACATATATTGCGTTTAGCCAAATACAGTTGTGCTCCTAGTACATATTTTTCAGTTTTCAAAGTTGTTGTGTCTTGTCTGTGAAAGCATTGCCCTTTCAATAACTGGAGTTTTTAGGTTCTCAGCTGGGTCTTTTTGGGAAGCCACTTTAGCATTAATGCTTAGATTTCCCACACAATGAGAATAGATAATCTATAACTAATTCAACTGTTTGATGTGTATACCCATTAATGATTTGTATATGTGTTTTCAAATTGGAAGAATATTTTTTAAATGGCTAAGTACGGTTCGTTCAGAGGGCAAACAATGACCGAAGCTAGTCTGTTGTACTAGAATGTACTAAAATATTTTATAAATTTGTTGTGGTTCATAACTAGCTCTGTGTCCTTTTTCTGTAGTTATAACCTCTGAATAACACTGAATGAGGGTCTCCACAAAGATCTCTAGGCCTATATAAGGCTGTATTTTAGAAAGTTAATGAAGGGAAGGCACAAACAAATGTTGTTTAAAATAGTCAAGGTAATATCTTGATTACTGACCCTAAACCACTATCTAAAATAAGCCTTTTATATTACTTTGGCTCTTAAGGACTTTGAGACCCTCAGCTAAAATAACACCCATCAGTTATTTAACTGAAGAAAAGGGGGGAAAAAAGATTGTTTAACCCCCAAGGATTTAAACCCTAATTCCTG
>JAOXYA010482968.1:0-16122 GCA_028565675.1 Sorex palustris | reverse complement strand
ATATCTTTAACAATATGTTAATGATATCTTATAGAAGGGCTCTATGGCCCCTGGGTGAAATACAACAACCTCCACACTCTCCTCTAAGGATACTTTTTGTAGATATTCGGCGTTTTTTCATAACAAACAATACAAAATATATTATTGTGGTTCTGCTTGGGGGCAGGGATTGGGGTTCGCGATGGAAACATCTGAAATATAATGGTGGGAAGTTGTAATGGCGAGGGGATTGGTGTTTGAATATTAAATGTATTGAAATATTGTAAACTACTTTATAAAATAAAATAAATTTAAAAGTGTATCCTGTGAGCACCTGTTGACCAGTTCGCAGACCGTGCTCCAGCCCTTTGCCTGCTCACACTTTCTCAGTTTCCTCACTGACCCGGGGGAGGGGTGCTTCTGAAGTCTCCACAGAGGGCAGCCAATCCCCTTCACAGAGGCTGCCCCTCAAGATTCAACCCCCTCCCACAGGGCTCACCTCCACCAACCATCACAGTGCACAGTAAGTGCCAAACTGAGGGAGGCTTGCTGGATAGCATTCTCCTCCCAAATGCAGGTCCTCACATGCAAGCCATGCTCATCTCATTCTCAAGGCCAGGACATGCTTGATTTGTTCGCCCTTCAACCCAGAGGTCTAACGCCCCACATTTTTCTGCCAAATCCGACCCATCTAAGACACGACGCTCTCTGGCCATGAGAGCAAACGAGTCCCACACTTCCAACTGCAGCCCTGTGGCCCACAGGGGATGGGAGCTTCATGAAAGGGGAACTGCAATGAGCCCCCTGGATCTCCTGAGCACCCCTGGGGGATGCTCCCTCTCAAATTAGCCTCTGCTACGTATCTCACTTCAGCTCTTGTAAGTGCTGCTTCTCAGGAACACTAGAGCAGCACAGTTCACCCAGCACTTTGGGGTTTTCCTCCGAAGATCATCAGTGCATTGGCTCAGTCTTGCCCGTGCTGTTCCCCCCGAACCCTCTAGTCACATTGAGGGCTGCTCTCTAGGATGGGGCCTGCTCTGCTGGGCTCCTCTTCTTCCTCTCACCCCATCATCCTTCCAACTCTGTCCATGACGGTCCTGCTTTCCGCTCCGAATCCTTCCAAACCCTCCAGCCCGACTCAACCTGGGTTCCAGCTTCCACTTCGTCCAGCGGTCACAGCAACACCCAACTTCAGTTTTTTTAATTGGTGAATCACCGTGAGGTACAGCTACAAACTTAAGAACTTCCGTGTTTGCATTACAGTCATACAGTGCTCATTTACCCATCCCTCCAGCAGTGCCCCTTATCCCCCACCAATGTTCCCAGTATCTCTCCCACCACCTCCACCCCACCCCCCACAACCCCACCCCGCCTCAGCGGCAGGACATTCCCTTTATTCTCTCTCCTTTTGGGTGTTGTGGTTTGTAATAGAGGTATTGAGCAGCCATCATGTTTGGTCTATAGTCTACTTTCAGCACCCATCTTTCAACCTGAATGGGTCCTCCCAACATTCTTTATTTGGTGTTTCATTCTCTATCTGAGCTGCCTTTCCCCCCAGCATGTGAAGTTGGTTTCCAAGCTGTGGAGCAGACCTCCTGGTCTTTTTCTCTACTATTCTTGGGTGTTAGTTTATTACTTTATATTCCACAGATGAGTGCAATCTTTCTATGCCTGGCCCTCTCTTTCTGACTCATTTCATTTCTGACTCATATCACTTAACATGATACTTTCCATGTAGATCCACTTATATGTAAATTTCATGACTTCATCTTTTCTAACAGCTGCATAGGATTCCATTATGTAGATGTACCAAAGTTTCTTTAACCAGTCATTTGTTCTTGGGCACTAGGGTTTTTTTCCCCAGATTTTGGCTACTGTAAACAGTGCAGCAATGAACATACAAGTGCAGAAGTCATTTTGACTACACTTTTTTGCCTCTCCGGGATATATTCCCAGGAGTGATATTACTGGGTCAAATGAGAGCTCAATTTCTAATGTTTTGAGAATCATCCATAATGTTTTCCAAAAAGGCTGAACCAGTCGGCATTCCCACCAGCAGTGAAGGAGAGTCCCTTTCTCCCCACATCCATGCCAACACTGGTTGCTTTTGTTCTTTTGGATGTGTAACACTCAAGGATAGTAGAGATAAGGATCAGGAGGATTTCTCCACGGCTTGGAAGCTGGCCTCACATGCTCGAGGAAAAGGCAGCTCAGATAGAGAAGGGACCGCCAAGTAATGGATGTTTGGAGGGTCCACTCGGAATGAGAGATGTGTGCTGAAAGTAGACTATAGACCAAATATGAAGGCCACTTAATACCTGTATTGCAAAACACAACACCCAAAAGGAGAGAGAGATAGAGAGAGTGTAAAAAGGAGTGCACCTGCCACAGAGGCAGTGGAGGGGGGATGGAGAGGGGGTTGTGAGAGGGATAATGGGAACATTGGTGGTGCACTGGTGGAGGTATGGGTACTCAGTCATTGTATGAGTGAAGCGTAGCACAAAGATTTGTAAGGCTGTAACTGTATTTCATGGTGATTCATTAAAAAATTTAGAAAAAAACAAATAAAATTATTTAGTTAAACATTTGGTAAGTGTAATGCCTTAGATAGACCCAGTTTAAGGTTTAAGAGCAAGTCCACTGAATAGGGATATTGTTTTTGTCCTTTTTCATGTGGGCCTGTCACACTGGTATGAGATGATATTTGTCGTTTGACATGCATTTTCTGGGTGGTAAACCATGGATAACATTTTTCATTTACCATCTGCATTCTACTTTTCTACTTTGATCAAGTGTCCGTTTCTCTCTTCTTCTCATTTTTTCCATAAAATTGTTTGCTTGAATTTTTTTGTTGTTAAAATCTATAAGTGTTTTGTATATCTTGATATTACAAGAGTTTTAATATTAAATGTGTTTTAAAAATATCTTGGATATTAAACCTTTGGGCAAACATTTTTGTGTGCAAAAATTTTCTGTGCAAAGTTTATCCTTGTCCTCATTAACTTGTCATGAAGAAGAGTAGTAATTTGACATAGTCCCATTTAAATGTTTATTTTTGCTTCCATTGTCTTGATCAATGAATTGTGCCTCTAGAATGATCAATTTTTTGAAAACTTTTTTTTAGTACAATTTTTTAAAATTTTCAAACATTAATTTATTTTTAATTGAATTACAGTGAGATATACAGTTACAAAGTTGCTCATGATATGGTTTTAGTCATATGATGTTCCAACATCTTCTCACCAGTGTACATTTGCCACCACCAATGTCCTAAGTTTCCCTCCAAACTCCCCTCCATGGTCTGTGTCTATGGCAGACACTTTTCTTCTCCTCCTTTCTTTTTCTTCCTCTTCCTCCTCCCCTTCCTCCTCCTTCTCCTCATCCTTATCCTCCTCCTCCTTATGGTTTGCAATACAGAGACTGAGGTTACCTGTATTAAGTTATCAGGAATATCCTTTTACCTACTACTTTCAACACTCAGTTCAGGTTCAAAATTGGAATGATCAATTCTTTAACTTAGACAAATAGCTTGTTTTCTAATGCTGTCCTCTCAAGTCTATCAATCATATAAGAAATTGGAAGTAAAACAGAATCCAGCTCCTTCTATACCTCCTGCCTCTTTCCATAAAGTAATGGTTTTGTGATTCCTGATGAGTTTTTCTCTCTTGAAATAGTTAAAATGTATATGTCTTTGAACAGAGAACCATGTGAAGCAAATCTTGCTGTATGGCAAATAATTGGGCTTAGATCATTTGGACAAATACAAATAGGCATATGATGGAACATTTGGATTCACATATGTATAAATAGCTATAAAATATAATGACAAGAATTAATTGCGACATGAGTGTATAAAGATTTCAGAATGCATATAGAAAAGTCCAGTTCTAAAAGGAAATACATATTGTAATATTTGGAAATGTGTGCTTTCTTTAGAGAAGAAAAAATGTAAGCAATAATGAATTGGTGCTTTGGAAAAATCATCTTATAGTTCCCTATTTTAACTTTCAGTAAAATTACCTAGAAACTACCAAGATTTTATGTTACACTGGAGGGCAAAATGTTATGATTTTATGGTTCTAAGCTATTTTACATAGAGATAGTTTTGTGGTGCATAAATCTTGCAATGGAATTTTACTGTTGTCTCTAAAATATCGACGAAAGTATACGACACCATTTGTTGCTGAAAAGAAGTTGCAAATGCTAGCCAGGAAGGAATCCTGAATAATGGAGAGAGTGCCCAGCTCTGCCTCTGAATAGATTTGTCCTGAGGCAGGAGAAATAGCTCTGATGAGAAGTCTGTCTGGTTTTTATACATACAATTCTGTAATTGCAACCATATTTTTCTATATTCATAAACAATTTATCTATAATCACTACATATCAGATTACTTTTTCATAAGACATTTAATTTTTAAGTTGTCATAAAACTTTGACATTTCTTGTCAAAAGTTACATACCTTTCTGTTTTTCAATTTGAAAAGATAGTGGCCTCATCCACAGAAATTGTTTCTGGGAACTTCTCTCCTTGGATTTTATCAAATCGATTAAATGGAGGCAGATCAATTTTGACATTATGGGTCTATTCTCTCTGGGAAAATTAAACAATAATGAGTCAAGAAATGAAATTCACCTTTTGAGGCACTCAAAACTGACATTTCTCTCAGGATTGAAACCCATGTGCATATGTCCTTCACCAAAGTGATTTACTGTGCCATCTCTTTCTCAGTGTCTACAATGAGTTATTGTCTTTCTATGACTTTGACTCTTGTCATCATATTACCTCCCCCTCCATAATGTGTTAAGGATACTCTTTTAAAAAATATTGTAATGAATCACCGTGAGATATAATTACAGACTTACAAACTTTCGTGATTACCTTTTAGTTGTACAATGTTCAAGTATCCATCCCTCCACCAGTGCCCATTTTCCATTACCAATGTTTCCAGTACCCCTCCAGTCACCCCCACCTCTTCCCATCCCCTGCTTCTGTGGCAGGAACATTCCCTTTTACTCTCTCTCTCTCTCTCTCTCTTTCTCTCTCTCTCTCTCTCTCCCTCTCCCTCTCCTTTTGGACATTACGATTTGCAATACAGGTACTAAGCAACCGTCATGTTTGGTCCATAGTCTACTCTCAGCACACATCTACCATCCTGAGTAAGCCCTTCAATCATCATTTACTTAGTGGTTCCTTCTCTATCCCAGCATGTGAAACCAACTTCCAAGCTGTGGAACAATCCTCCTTACCCTTATCTTTAAGTAGGATAGTTTTGTTTAGAGAGATTAATTGAAAGGAATATGAGGAAGGAGAGTGAAGGAGAGAGACGCATAAGGGAGATAATAGGTTTCTCCGGGGGGAAAACATGGGCAGGACACATCTCAAGTTGAAAAGGAAATAGATCTCCCGAGTGGAGAAAGCTCCCTTCGTGCCTTTACAAAATTGTTTTCTAGTAGGACTTCTCCCGAACTGACCTCAGTTCCTGAAGTCTTTGTGTGTTTCTTTCCTACAGGTATTTATAGAAGAACAAGTGGATTTACAAAAAGATCATTCCTTTTGGATAGGACTTTCTCGCCAAGGTAAAGGATATCCATGGCTCTGGGAAGACGGTTCAGGGATCTCGCCAGATCTGTAAGTATCCACAGAGACAAAGTTTTATCCTCCATCAGAGAGGTAAAATTGCATAGTGCTAATGTGTGAATTACTTATATTACTGATTTCTATCCAATTTCTTGGTATTCTTTCTCTTAATTTCTTGTATGGATTGGATGCTTGATTTATGAGTTATATTCTTCTCCTGTTTTCAGTTGTGGGTACTTAACTAGGGTCATGAGTGGCACCAAGTTCACGAGTAGCAGAGCTGGGTGATGGGGATACAACCCAGGATGTCACTCCTGCAAGGTGCCCCTCTTTGAGACACACACCAACACCCATTCTCTATCATTAATTTTCAAAGAAACCACATTTCATAGTTTATCAAGTTCTTTTACACATATTTCCCATTGGCACGGCTCTAAATTCTTCCTTTCTGTGTGTGTATTGGGATTCTTCAGAGAAGAAAATCAATCAGATCTCCTACTGGTCGGCTTCTCTAAAGAACCCCGACTGAGATATGTCTAAGAAGGAAGAATATATTATAAATAAAGTATATATTTTTTATTTTAATAATTTTAAAGAGTAAAAGGGAATGTGCCTGCCACAGGAATATAATATAATATATTATATTCTAGTTCTTCATAACTCCAAATATATATTTGGAGTTATGAAGACCTGGCTCATGCAATTAGTTAAACTGAGAAATCCCAATATCTGTAAGCTGCAGATCCAGAAAAGCCTGAGATATAAATCAGTGCGGAAATCAAGGGCTAAGAGCCAGGGAAGTAAGGACAGGAGATATTCCATGGTGAGGCAAGAATTCCATCATCCTGCCCTGGCCCTACTGATTGGGCTAGCCCCACTCATATATTAAAGGGCAATCTAGTCTTTTGAATGAATGCATTCATTCGAAAGACAATTTTATCCAGAGCTACCCAACAGAGACAGACTCAGAAATAATGTTTAAGTAAACTTGACATATCAAATTGGTCATCATAGAGCAGTGAGAGCCTTCTTACTGAGTTGTTTCTCATTTTCTTCTTGATATGTGCAGAACATGCAATTACCTTACCCCTTAAAATTATTTTATTGGTTTGTCTGTGTGTGCCTTTAATTACTTATTTCATCAATTTCAGTATCTGTGTTTTGAAGAAATTAGTTTTGACCTTAAGTTAATTTTTTCTCTTCTGTTTTCTTTTATTAAAATTTTTCTCATTAATCTTGGGTTTAAGTTTTATTACTGATTTCTATCCATTATCTTGGTTTCTAACTTGGTTTTCTTTCTCTAATTTCATGTATGGATTAGATGCTTGATTTATGAAACATTATTTCTCTCCAGTTTGTGCACTTAAGACTATAATTCCAATGTATATTCACTGTTATTCGGTATAAAATACTTTCAGATTTTCCATTGTGAGTAGTTATTTGACCCATGAGTGCTGATAAATGTATTTCTTCATTTTGATGTGCCTGTGTTTCAAATTATCCCTTTATTTTAAGTCTAATTCCATTATGGTCAATATACCTTTCCAACCCCTGAGAACATTCTTTTTTAAAATTCAAGAGTGGACCCACATGACCATTTTGCTTTCACTAACTCAATCCCTCTGTCTCTCTATTCCTCTAATAAGACCTATACATCAAAGAAAAATTTTGGAGTGTATAGTCAGAACTTCCCCTAAGACCTGTATCAGAACTATATATTTTGTTTAATCATTTCTTTTTTTTTAACGTCAATATCAAGAAGAGGTGAATCATTATTATTGAATTACTCACCTCTCAAACGGGGTGTGTGTGTGTGTGTGTGTGTGTGTGTGTGTGTGTGTGTGTGTAATTCCTTTCTTTGATTTAAAAATTTCTCTTTCCTCCCTCTGGAGAAGTCTTCCCTTTTCTTTCCTTTGACTAAAATTTGGTATCCACACAAATAAATGCATACACAAAGAAGAGATAGATATTGAAGAAATAGGGATCAAGACTGTGGCTCTTGCAATGAGTTTTGTAATATCCTTTGAGTCTGAGTGATTAATAATACTTTTCAGAAGATTATAAAGTAATCAAACTGGCTGAAGAGAAAGTACAGTGTTCAAGGCACTTGTCTTGCATGCTGTTGAACCAGGTTTGATTGCAAGCACCACATATGGTCCCTGAGCTCTGCCAGGAGTAATCCTTGAGTGCAGATCCAGGAGTAGTTAGACCTGAGCATTACCGGCTGTGGCCCAAAGCCATACCCAACCCCCAAAGAAAGCAATAGAACTGTCATACTTTCACTCACATAACTATCAGAATTTTACTGTCATGTAATATAATTCTGGATACATTAGATGCATCAGAATACATGGTATTATTTGCCCTACCTTTAAATAGCCCTGAAATGTAGATTCTTTATTTAGTGCCATTTCAATTCTGCTTGTTCTACTTAATATATATTCTATATAATCATATATAGAAATGTATATGTATATTTTAAATGTAAATGTATATTCTAATCATATAGAATAGTTATATATAAATTATAAATTCATATATACTATATAATTAGACCATTTATACTATATAGTATAAATAGAGTATATATTTAGGCTTGAGTGATAGCACAGTGGGTAGGGCATTTGCCTTGCATGTGACTGACCCAGGTTCGATTCCTCCATTCCTCTTGGAGAGCTCGACAAGCTACTGAGAGTATCCCGCCAGTACGGCAGAGCCTGGCAAGTTCCTCTTGGCATATTTGATATGCCAAAAACAGTATAAACAAGTCTCACAATGAAGACATTACTGGTGCCCACTCGAGCAAATCGATGAATAATGGGAGGACAGTGCTACAGTACTACAGACACCCAAGAGGAGGCAGCATCACACACTCCTGCAGGGATGCAGGGAGCAGACCACCCACCCTTACCCAGTACGGCCAGCCGCAGCCAAGCCTGGGGTGGACACAGCACAGCCCCTAAGCTCTCTGCTGCTCCGTGCCTGCTGGGCAGACAGGGAAAAGGGGACCCGCCTCCTTTCCCTTCCATCTTTAAAAGCAGTTTGGACACTCCCGAGAAACCATTGTGCGGGAGCTGAACTTCGAAACCTCTCAGGCTGTGCCACAGAGGGGAACTTTTCCATCAAAGAGAGGAGCGTGAGGAGCAGAAGGAAAATGGCACTCGGGGAGAAGATTCTAGCCTTGCTGAGATGAGTCGCCGAGAAAACCATTTCCGCGCGGGAAGGTCTGTCATTTCCAAAGGGAAGATGGAAAGTGCCACTGCAGAAGCCGCAGGCTGGCAGAGCTACCTGCAGAATTGTTGCTGCCATGGGGGCAACCGTTTCCTCCTGGGGCTGGATATAAAAAGATCTGAGCTATTAAAGCTGCCACTTTTCATACGTTACTTCATCTCATTATGTATTATTTATAACGAGAGATGATGCAGGCAATTGGTGTCAGCAAGAATCAGAACGGAAAACCCTTGGCGCGCTTTTATTTTTATAAAAGGTCTTCGGTTTTATAATCAAACCGTCTATATTCTTTGGATAATTGTTGCCGTCTTAATTTTCCAGATGAGGGAGCTGAGACAGACCACTCACATCGTGTTTGTCTTAGAAGACGCGTCCCACGTTATGGCCCATCTGCTCAACACACACACAGGGGCAAACTTCAGTTTCTGAAAATTATCAGCATTTTCAGTGCTACGAAATCCACACAAGCACACCAACTCTTTCAGTAAATATGTCGCTACACGAATGAGGTGGCTATCCATGCCACAGGCGGTGAGCGTGTCCGTCCCGTCACTGCATTCCTGTGCATAAATGTAGGGCTCTACTCATTACGATGTGCTGGCATGGGCCCTACACACCACAGAGTACTTTCCTCATGCTGCACTCTTTCCTTTCGCCCACAACACAGCGACAATCACAGTATTATATACAGAATACGGGCAGCACAGAGGAAAGAGTAGAACAGAGCACACAGTGTATGTGAGCAAACCTGTAAACCATACAGTATGCATTCTGGGCATAACAGTAAAAACTATGACTGTAAGTTCTGTGCATAACAGTAAGTGTGAAATATGTGCATGGTATAGTGGCAAGTTCACCCTCGTTTAAATGCACAGCACATAGCAATACGTGCGGCATAGCACATAAGTATATGTCACAGGCATAATAATAAATACCAGGCAGTATAAAGTGTATATGCACAGTACACAGCAGAAATTCAGCAGAGAATGTGCTGCTAGTAATAGTCCTTAAACAACCAAGGGAAAGTTTCAAACCAGGCCAAATGTCTTGAACGAAATGTTAGGTCCAAATATCTATGAAACTTACTAGTCTGTGATAAGGACATTTGCCCTTGTTTTTCACTGATGACAAAAGTGAAACTGGAATGGATGAGTGATGTTACAGGAGGTAGGGCATTTGCCTTGCATGCAGCTGACTGGGGTTCAATTCCCAGCACTTCAAATGATCTGACCCCACACCCAAGCCCTGCTAGGAGTGATCCCTGAACTCAGAGCCAGGAGTAAGCCCAAGGAACAAAGGGTGTGGCCCCCAAACAAAAACCAACCAACCAACCAACCAACCAAAGGAGTAGTTCTGGAATTGAAACAGCACATTCAGTCTGCGTGGTTCAGAAGTCTCAAGGCCGGGGGGAACACAGATCTCTCTGCTTCTCCGCAGAATTTTCACACTGCCCACCATTTCTATGATTCACTCCAATAACAGTCCTTAGGGTTGGTGTGTGGGATGGACACACAGCACACCTCTCACCCAGCAATATGTTGGTGCCTTTCTTAGATAAGCCCGTCTGCATTCTGCACAGTCCTGGACTCAATTCCCAGTGCCTCAAGGGGCCCTGGGCTCAGTGAAAACCAATGACCAGAGAGCAAATTTCCAAACGTCAGGGACCACTTTACTGGGCTGGAAAATGACTGTGATGTAAAATCTTTTTCAGAACATAAGTCACCAAGTACCCATAATCTATAAACCATGAGACCTTCCCCTTCATTGTGTTAATCAACTTCATCCTTTACCCAAAATCAAGGGTGTTAGCTGGAGGAGCAACCTCTTATATAAAGAACAAGCAAACCCAGCTCTAGACTAAGGTTCCTACGACAGCTGAGACTCCCTGCTACCTCTGCATGACTGGGGCAACCCAAGGCCTGCTCAGGACCGGATGTCATCTACAAGAGGCTCTGACCTTCATGTCTTTCCCAGAATAGAGTCGGGACCTTGTATATGCTGTTCGTAGGCCCCTCTGGACCTGCTGGGGAGGGTCAGTGAGAAACAATCCTATCGAGTACCTAAAGGGGGTGAGGAACACAGTCTCTGAGAGACGCTCCCAGGTGCTGTTCCCTAGAGCTCGGTCTTTGTTTGCTCCATCCCCGCATCAACATTTTTTGGTTTCTTAGACTACATGCACCTGGATCTTCAAATCCCATTTCCCGAGGAGAGCTGGGACGTGTCCTCGGGGACACAGAGAGAAGCGCTTATGGGCTGGGTCTTGGCCAAAGGGGCTCCAAGCCTCTCTGGCTCTGGCTCAGGGTGTGTCGGCGACTCACACCCGCTTGCACTTGAGTCTGCAGCTCATGGAGGGAGGCAAAGGACAAGTGTGGGAGTGGCTGCTGGTGGCAGCAGCTGAGCACAGCTGGGAGACCTGTGGCTGTTTCCTCAGCTCTTCGCCTCCCTGGAAGAGGAGTTGCTTGTACATGGCGATCAGCCCAGTCTCACCTGGGAACTCACTGAGGAGAAATACAGACTTCCGGGGCTGGGGAGGACATGGGCCGCGTGAGGGTTTGATGCTTCCACCTCACCAGAGTCCTGTTACTGGATGGCCATATGCTCACGGCCAGCTCTGGGCCGCAGCAAACAGAGCAGGAAGGACCTCAGTGTGGCTCCCCCACCTGAGACTCACTGTTTCCTGACAGTGGGATGAAACCAGTATTTCCGGTGGAGAAGCAGGCCATGTGCCAGTGGCTATCGACCCTCACACTGGCCAGCGAGATAAACATGCTGGTCCCTCTGTTCTCTGAGGTGGAAACCCCAATCCCAGTGGCCCTGTGGCTGCATGTCCCAGCATCATCTTCCCTCAGAGGGAGGGTGGCTGACTGGAAGTGTGAACACGGGGCTGTGATGGACCCTGACTACGGAAGGCCGCATTTGAGATCCACACACAACGGCAGTGACCCGAATCACTTCCGCTGCCTCGCACATTTTTATCAGTTACCCTGTAATTTGCCGTTATCATTCCAGGTAACTGCATTTTCCCTGGTGGAGCACTGAAAATTACTGCAACTTATAATTTGATGGTAATTATAGGGAGAACTCCGGTAATTAGTTCTGTGAGATCACTGTTCTATTTATCTTCCCAAATGAATCACATCCTGAGTCGGGGACTCTCCCTCAGGAAGGTTCAACTTTCTTTAGATAGGGTGACATCTCTGAGACCAGGTCCCATCCTCTCACTGCTTTTCTCCTGAGACGGGCATGCCCACCCCTGCCAAGCCCTGCTCGGGACTCCCCAGCAGAGCAAAGATTTATATTTCAGAGAGATTTCTAGCAGCACAGCACAGGGCCTACATTTGCCCAGGTTGGAAAAGAAGCCAGGATGCCCGAAGCCCTCACACCTTTGCTCTGGACTTAGCTGAGGACGCCTTATATTTTCTCGCTTTCCAAACGTCTGCCTTCATTCCCCATGGATTTTAGTTCCGCAAGGACAGCTGTGGACTGCAGGATCGAATCCTGTCTCCAGGGTTTCGCCCACCCCTGGCTCTCAGTCCCTCCCCGATGCTGGCTTCCTCCTCCATCTCCCTGGAAACGCGGCAGCCTGCAGAGATAATGAGCCTTTTTCTGGGCCCAGGTATGCCTGCACATTCCTTCAGAAAATACCACAAAACAGGGACTGGTGTTGGCAGGGATCTCCAGCAAGGAAACTCGCTTTTTTTCTGCTAGCAGGAACTCCAATTATGACTGGCACTTTGGAGAAGGAGGTGGCAAGAGAGATTGCATTGGAAGGCGATTCTCTCCCGGCACCAGGAAAACCCCTTGAAAGTCATCTCTTGGAGTGACTCAGTACCGGCAGGAGGAGAAATCGCATGCTGTTCCTATGCTGTGTTTCTAATGCCACAACTAAGAAATAGTCCCCAACCCTTTAGCAGCAAAAGCACAACGTGAGTGGTGCTTGAGACAGAGCAGGAATGAGCAGCGAGCCCAAGGTGGAGGCTGGGAATTACACGCCAGCTCTAGTACTTCAAACACATAAGAGGAAGCCACAGAAAGGTACAGGCTGCTTCGAACAGCACCAGGCCACCTCGGGAGAAAGCCGAGAGAATGGCCAAGCATGGGGCCGGCCTGGGGACCAGCAAAGTGTCAAGGCTCTGGGCCGGGATCTTTCTTGTTCTCTAAAAATCAAAAGCAGTGAAACTGTCCTTGAGAAAGTGAGTCAAGACTTCAACGATGAGGAGCTGGAGCAATAGCACAGTGGGTAGGGCATTTGCTTTGCACATGGCCGACCTGGGTTCGATTCCCAGCATCCCACATGGTCCCCCAGCACTGCCAGGAGTGATTCCTGAGTGCAGAGCCAGGAGTAAACCCTGTGCATCACCAGGTGTGGCCCAAAACACCAAAAAAGAAAAAAAAAGACTTCAACGATGCCACATTCAGACAAATGAATGGCATTCAGCACTGAAAGGGAAGATGGCCAAGCCCTAAAAGGATGGAGGGCTATGGTCTGAACACACCCTGTGTCCCTGAGTCCAGCCCGATGCCATACTGGAAAAGGCAAATGGAAGGAAACAGTGCAAACGGGAGCTTCGGGGGTGGGGCCTTGGCTGTGGCTTTGGTGGGAGGGAAGGACGGACAGACGAACACAGGCCTTGAAAGCAGTGAACTCCTCTGCTTACTATTGTGGACACTTGTGTTTTAGCACCCAGAACCCACAGCACCAAAAGTGAACTAAAATCCCCCCGCTGGGATATGGGGGAGGGGGGTGATGGTCATCTTGCAGCCTCAGACATCATAACAATGGCTCATCAGCCTGGGGGGACAGGTAAAATATCTGCAAAATGACACTGCAAATGAATCTAAAATACCCTAAGATGCAAGTCTATAGCACTGCACTGTCCTCCTGTTGTTCATCAATTTGCTCGAGTGAGCCCAGTAACATTGTGAGAGTTGTTGTTACTGTGTTTGGCATATCAAATACACCATGGAAAGCTTTCCAGGCTTTGCCATGCAGGTGAGATACTCTCTGTAGCTTGCTAGGCTCTCTGAGAGGGGTGGAGGAATTGAACCTGGGCTGACTGGGTCAGCCGCATGCAAGGTAAACACCTTACCTGCTGTGCTATTGCTCCAGCCCTAAAATGTGAGTCTATTAAAACATAAATGACATTCTAAATTTTGTCAAGTACTTTGAAATGCAGAGAAATGCAGATAAAATAAAAGTTTGTCAAGTACTTTGAAATTCTCTAAAACTACACATGCATGTTGGTGCATGCAAGAACACCACTGAACTTGGGTTTACAATCTACGCCGGATCATGATGCACAACCAGGGATCTCTTTCATGAGCTGTGAGGGGAATGGCTTTTTCACTGTCACAAATGATCAATTGTGTGGAATTTATAAAATAGCTTGGAATTCACAAGATGGGGAGAAAGGCAATGCATAGCCATGATTCTCAAGAGCAGAAGAGCGGATGGGTAGAGAGAGCCCTTGGGTAAGCTCCCAGCTGAGGCCAGGAGACTTGTCCAGAATGGGCCAAACCCAGTCAAGCCTACCGTGGTTCTCATGGAGGTAAAGGAAGGGGTGGAAATTCAAGGCTGGATTGTCAGAATTTATGGAAAGAACATCACTGTGGAGGCAGACTGACAGACAATGAAGTTTGGAGATCTGCAGAGGACCCTCTGAGTTTTCAATACTCAGTAGTAAACAGAAGAACTCATTCTCCTTTTTTAAATTTTATTAAATCACCATGAGATAGTTACAAGCTTTCATGTTTGGGTTACAATCACACAATGATCAAATACCCATCCCTACTAGTGCACATTCCCCACCACCAATATCCCCGGTATACCCCCCTTCCCACCCTCCCCCTGCCTCCATGGCAGACAATATTCCCCATACTCTCTTTCTACTTTTGGGCATTATGGTTACAATACAGACACTGAGAGGTTATCATGTTTGGTCCTTTATCTACTTTCTGCACACATCTCCCATTCCGACTGATTCCTCCAGCCATCTTTTTCTTAGTGATCCCTTCTCTATCCCAGCTGCCTTTGTATTCTCTATTCCATTCTTCCCTTTGCTCATGAGGCAGGCTTCCAGCTATGGAGCAATCTTCCTGTCCCATGTATCTATTTCCTTAGGTGTCAACCTCATGTTATGTTGTTTTATACTCCACAAATGAGTGTGAGGGACGGGAATTGAGGTACAACTACTCTTAAAAAGAACACCAAGGGGGTTGGAGTGATAGCACGGCGGGTAGGGCCCACCCGGGTTCAATTCCCAGCATCCCATATGGTCTCCTGAGCACCGCCAGGGGTAATTCCTGACTGTAGAGCCAGGAGTAACCCCTGTGCATCACTGGCTGTGACTCAAAAAACAAAAAACAACAACAACAAAAGAACACCAAGCTGCTGATACTCCCAGGAAGAACAATTCTGGCTGAGCACTCTGGGACCTTCTCAGAGTGAGGGCCACTATGCACCCCAGCTGGAAGGCCCCGCAGCACCCCACCCCCCGTCATACACACACACACACACACACACACACACACAACATTTTCTAGCATATAAATAGCACAGCTCCACAACTGAACTCTATCAAACTGCCAAGCTGTAAAAAGGGTTCCAGCTCCTAAAGCAAACAGGTTTGCTGGGACGGAAACATAGAAGACAACCAAGCTCAGCAAGCAAATGCAAAAAACCAGAAGGCTCAGCAGCAACCAGCTCAGTAAACCCTCAGTAACACCATTGTGAGGTATGACAATGATCATAGTGGACTACTATTGATCTATTTTCTGGTAATTCCTTACTGCACAAACCAGCATGAAGTAAAATACTTTGTGCCTGCTTGGGGATTAGGCTGGGTGGGAAATGCCCATGTGTACCGGCAAAATAATGAGCAGTCAGCCAAGCCCGCTGACCCCCACAGGTTATGTGTGCAGCCTCAGAGAGCCAGTGGGCATGTGCCACCCCATCCATCCCAGCAACAACCCCCACCACAAAGGAAATTAGTAATGCAGAAGTGATGCCCTTCAATAAGAAAATGGACAAACCGGTTCATCCGGAGAATTGAAAAATGTATGTCATCAATAAAAATAAGCTAATCACTGCAAATTTCCAGTCCAACCAATAAAGAGCATGACACTGGTTATTCTCTCCTAGTAAACGTAATGATAAATATGTTACAAGTCCAGAAAATCACAAATCACAAATCATCCTGTTAGTCGTCGATTGCCTCGAGCATGCCCCAGTAACGTCTCCTTCATCCTAGCCCTGAGTTATATTCAAGGCTCTTTAGGAGAATGATACCCATCATTGTTACTGGTATTTGGCATATTGGGTACGCCACGGGGAG
>JAOXYA010482940.1:0-16124 GCA_028565675.1 Sorex palustris | reverse complement strand
ATCTGCTCCATCCTGTTGTATTCTCTCCTGCCTCTTTGTTGATACATTCATTGTGAATTCTTAGATGTGAACATTCTCCTGCTTCCGGGCCGCGCGGGCAGGCCACGGGCGGGGCCCCAGCGAGCTGCTTCCGGGGCACGCGTGCGGGAGGTGGGGCCCGTGCGGGCTGCTTCGGGTCTCGCGTTGGGGACGGGAGGGCTGCTTCCGGGGCGCGCGGACCGCGGGACGGGACCCGGCCAATTGCTTCCGGGGCTTGCAAGCGGGGGCGGGGCCCCGGGGGAGCGCGCTACCAATGCCTGGGACTCTCCGCGCGGGCCGAGCCCAGTCCCGCCCCGCCGCTGGGCGACCGTAGGGATCCGGGCGCTCCGGCTTCCCTGGGCTCCCCGGCGGCCGCGCCGCTCCTCTGTCGGGCTCTGCATGGCGCCCTCAGAGGTGTGCACGGCTGGCGCCGCCAGTCTCTCTGGTCGGGCCTGCAGTGTCACCGTGGGGGTCTTGGGGACCCTCCCAGCGGCCGGCCCTGCTGCCCTTGCGCCTCCCCTTCAGCTGCACTTGCCCGCTTCGCTCCACACAGCTGGACGGCATAAACCCCGCCGGTTGCGTTTTAAGTTCTTTTTATCAAGGCACCGTGATTTTCAAAGTTGTTGGTAATTTCAGTTGTCTCGGGTGGGTATCATCGATGTTCCAACAGCAATCCCAGCACCAGTGTGACCGTCTCTCCTCTCCACCACTGTTCCCAGGTCCCCTCCCACCTCCCCAGCCAGCCCTCTTGGCAGACGTTTACCAAGTGAATTTCATGTTGCTTGCTCCCACAAAAAGTAAAAGAACAGCGAATGGAATTTTTCAGAAAGTAGATGAATCAAAGTCGATTTGGGACGGTTTCTATATGATTTTAATTATGTATATAAATTTAAATCATTTAATACACTAGAATATGCCTGTTTTATTTGCATAAATAAGTCCTCGTTTCTGGCATCTAAAACCATTAAATTGTAGTCTGCACTGATCTCATTATGGTAATTACCATGCCTTCCCTGTCATTAATAAAACTTTTAAATTCTGTGCAAATATACTTTCGAGTTTACATGAAATAGGTAAATGGGTCCTGCCCTTGGTGATGACTCAGCACAGTGGCCCTGACCCCACGTTTCCCTGAGCAGCACTCGGCCTTTACTGTGCAGCCAGGTGGGCGGCAAGTAGATGCCCAGAACGACACTGGTGTCCTTTCCCGGCCGCTGGTTCCATTGCGCACAGTGCCGAGGACACGGGCAGTTCTGCGTGGCCAACATCAGCGTGCTCGGGTGGTGGGACTCCAGACGGGGGGCGGGGGCACTTCTCTTCCTCGGGATGTCTCTTTCGCTCACAGAGCTCCTCACAAGGGCCTGTAGGAGTGCACCGATAGGGTCTGATCCGAGGTCCCGACGCAGTCCCGTGCTCTGGACCACTAGCACTACCCAGATTCCCCGGGGATATTCGAAACATTTCCAGCCGGGCTTTCGGGGCCGGCGCCAAGCCCTTCGGGCTGTGCAAGCGGAACAGGGACTCCCTCTGTTTCCGTACCCCTGTCGCCCGCCCCTAGCTCCGACCATCGCAGGCTGCCTTGGGAACCACTCGACCCACGCTTCGCGGTGGCGCATCTCTCCGCATCCCGGCTGCCGGTGCGTTGCTAGGAGACGGAAACCATGTCTGGTCCAGCTCAGACCGCACCGTCTCGCGCGTGCGCACATCACGCCCCGACGCCCGCCGGGGCGGCCTCTTGAGGTTCGGGCAGACGCACTGCCACGCTCGGCACCGCCCCCCCGGCGACGCCAGCCAATGAAACTCTTCCTTCTCCCGGCCGCCAGCCAATCGTCATGCCCAGCGCTAGTGCGGTTAGCCAATCGGAGCGCCCGCGTAGCAGGTGACCCTGGGCGTCTCGCGGTTGCTGCAGACGCGCGAAGATGATGGGAAAGATCCCTGTCCTGGGGCTGGGCACCTGGAAGGTAAGGGGCTGCGCGCGCGGCAGAGGCGCCGCCCCGAAGTGGACGGACGCCCGCGAGACGCCCACACGGGGCCTGGAAAAGCCGCCAGCCCCCGCGGTCATCTCTGCGCCTCCGCCGATGTCCAGCTCCGGTGCCCGCAGCCCGGATGGCCCCTCTTTAGTTACCGGGCACCGCTTTCTGGAAGTGCGGTCACCCTCGGGGGGCAGCAGGGTTGGAGGGAGGAAGACAGAGCCCGGCAGGGGAGGGGACACGTGCAGGGCACGGGAACAACAGGAAGGAGACAGGCAGCCTTCCCTGGCCTGACGAGGGGACTGGAGTCAGCCTTCCCCCTCCCCTCTGCACTTTGAACCCTTTCCTTATCTGGGCGTTCGCTATCGGACAGTGGCTTGACGGAGCAGCAGGAGTGCCAGCGCTGTCTGCGTGTGCATCGCTGCTTTCTTTGCTGAATTAACAAATGCTTAGATGGAGCAATAATCAGCACCCAGCCTGCCGCTGCGTGCTTCCGTTTAATGAGTCGTGATAGTGACACCCGCTTGCTACGTTTTAGCCTCCTGGTTCGTGCTTCTGTGCAGGGGTCAGCCTGATGCAGCTTGGCATCTTGGCGAAGTCAAGTTACCTGCACTTTTCTAGGAATTTGCCTATTTCCCCCAAAGTGTCAGTTTACATATTGTTGGTATTTTCTTCTCTTTGAAAAATCCAGTTTTACCTGGGTTTTATTGTTTTTCATTTTTTGCCATTTTTTAATTAAAACAAATGGTCTTTGTGTTTCCATAATTTAGAATCTCATTGAGTCAGCATCTCCATTGCTCTCTTCTACCTTTATTTGATGTTCATCCTTATTTTTCTTTTCTCTCTCCCAATTTCTCAGTGGTTCTTTCTCATGATGGGGTGGGTGCTGCTTCATTTCCTCCCAGCCCACACAAGTGAGTGACTTATGAAGTGAACTCATTAGCCAATGTTCTCTCCTGGGGTCCCTGTGCAGTTCTTGTGAAAAGTGCTTGAGAAACCCAAGCCCAGTTGTGTCGGTGCTGGTTCGAGCTGCAGGCCCTCAGCGTCTGTGCTGCCAGCCCCCTCGGGATGCACCCCTACACCCCCCACCCCCCAGCCCCACCTCAATGAGTGCCCGCCCAGCCTTCCTAGCACCTGCCCAGTCTTCTGCCACTTCTGCGCTTTCTTTGTGCTTGGATTGTCCCTGCCATGCTGGTTCCTTCTTTTGATGATTCTGGAAGGCAACAGTGTGTAGCGTGGATATTTGCAGGAATGCAAATATCTGGGTTTCCCCAAAGAAGTAAGGTATTGGGGTTTAGATGAGCTGCATTGGGGTTTAGATGAGCTGCAGGTCTTGTCTGCATCTGAGGCCCAGCCCTGCTTTGAAGGCTGGAGGGAAATCCAGGGCCAGCATGGGGTGTGAAGGCGTGTGCAGAAAGCCTGGGCACATCTTTTGCAAACCACAGCACCCAAAAGGAGAGAGAGAGAGAACAAAAGTCAATGCCCTGCCACAGAGGCGAGGTGGGAGGAATACTGGGATCATTGGTAGTAGAGAATGGGCACTGGTGGAGGGGTGGGTACTCGATCATTGTATAACTGAAACCCAAGCACAAAAACTTGTAAGTCTACAACTGTACCTCATGGTGTTTCACTAATAAAAATTTTTAAAAGTGCTCGCTTTGGCAGCACATATACTAAAATTGGAACAATACAGAGAAGATTAGCATGGCCCCTGCACAAGGATGACACGCAAATTTGTGAAGCGTTCCATATTTAAAAAAATAATAATAATAAAAGGCCCGGGCACAGCGCGGGATGTGCAGGCGCGAGTGGAAAGCACCAGGCACAGTGCAGGGTATACAGGCACGAGTGGAAAGCCAGGGTGCAGTGTAAGGTGTGCGGGCACAAGTGGAAAATGGGGGTGCAGTGCAGGGTGTGCGGGCGTGCTTGCGAGCCCCTTGTTCTCCTGACAGGCGGCCCCGGAGGAAGTGGTGGAGGCAGTGCGGACGGCCATAGACGTGGGCTACAGACACATCGACTGCGCCTACTTCTACCACAACGAGAGCGACGTGGGAACAGCTGTGTACTCCAAGATCAAGGAAGGTGTGGTGACACGCCAGGACATGTTCATCGTCAGCAAGGTGGTGACAGGCGGGTGAGGGATCTGGTGGCATGTGTGGGGGGGGGCGGGGGGGGGAACCTCACCAGCAGAGGGGACAGCCAAGCCAAGGCACAAAGCTGCCAAGTGCACGGGGGGGACCACTCGGTGAAGGGAAATGCTCTGGACAGGCCATGGTGTGATCCTGCTACCCACAGGGCACCATGGGGGAGGCCTAGCGCATCTGTAGAGCACGTGTGGTCGGAACTCATGTCTGAGGTGTTGGGGGGGCGGAGCAGAGAAGAGGAAAGGGCCTGGAGAGGTAAGCACAGGCCCTAGGAAACGTAGGCGGGCGGGAGAGAGGCAGACAGACAGACACCCATTCCCGGATCCTTGATGCCACTCATCAGAGCCGAGGTCGCCATCCAGTCCTGGTGCCCTTCCGAGGCTAAGAGATGGACTCCAAGTGCGGCCAGCTCTGCACTTGGTCCCTGTGCATTTATTGTGTGTGCACGGACTGTGTGTATGGACGGTGTATGTGTGTGTGCGGAGTGTATGTGTGGACTATAAGTGTCCATGACTGTGTGTGCATGAACTCTGTGCGTGGACTGTGTGTGTGGACTATGTATGCATGTGTCCGTGGACTGTGCATGTGCGTGGACTGTGTGTTCTTGTGTCCGTGGACTCTGTGCACGTGTGCACACATGCGTACTCATGGGAGGTGCAACTCCACTCGCCTGCCCGCAGCTCTGGTGCACCAGCCACAAGAAGTCCTTGGTGAGGGATGCATGCAGCAGGAGCCTCAAGGCCTTGCGCCTGGACTACCTGGACCTCTATCTCATGCACTGGCCCATGGGCTTCAAGGTACTGTCTGGGAGGGGACGATGCATTTGCCATAAGCCTGCGGCTCTTCACTGCCCCCTAGTGGCCTCTCAGGGCCTAGGTGACCACGGTCCCCTGCAGCATGGTAAGGTGCCTCCGGCCTCCCAGTCAGGGCCCACCCGCGCATCCCTCAAGATCACTGATTCCCTCTAGTTGTCTGTCCCTGTCCCCATGGCGGCCTCTCGCAGGCAGAGAAGATCCAGCTGTGGGCCAGAACAGGGCTGGAGTGCCAGGCACTAGTCCCAGCTGAGACCCTCGTGTTGGGTCTGGCAGTGGCCAGGACACACATCCTCCCTCCCTGCCCCAAAAGGTGGTGGGTAGCGGGCAGGAGCTTCTAGGCCTGGCCCCTCCCTCATGCGCTGCCTCCCGCCCCCCGGGCCATGCAGTCTGGACAGGAGGACCTTCCTGTGGAGCGCAGCGGGATGGTCATCCCCAGTGACACGAGCTTCCTGGACACGTGGGAGGTGAGCAGGGGCCCAGTGAGGGGAGGGTCACATGCCCAAGCTCTGCTCTCCTGCTCTGTCCCCCACCCAACCCTGGACTGGGAGCTGGTCAGCCCCCCTCCTCCGGGCCCCCTATGCCTCCCACTTCCTCAGCTCAGGCACGGGAACCAGGCGCAGTGCAGCTTGGCTCAGGGCAGAGACCCTGCTGGAGGCCAGGCTGGCTGCAGCGTCCACAACTAAGTCCCAGGAAGAAGAGGGGCGCAGTACCCCTGCGGCCCCCATGCCCTGGACCCATGCCCGAGCTGGAGGTCAGAACGTCGGGGTGCAGCCCTGCCCCACACAGCTGTCCACTCTGCAGGCCATGGAGGAGCTGGTGGAAGAGGGGCTAGTCAGGGCCATCGGCGTATCCAACTTTAACCACGAGCAGCTCGAGAGGCTCCTGATGAAGCCTGGCCTGAGGGTCAAGCCGTTGACCAACCAGGTGAGCTGGACAAGCTGCCCAATGCTGCTGGCTCACGCTGGGCTATCCCTCACTCTCCGTTCGTGTCCCAACTCACTGGGCACTGTCCCTCACTGTCCACCCATATCCCAGCTTGAGCTGAGCTCTGCCTGGCTGCCCCGTCCTGGCTCTCAGTTGCACCCACTGTGCGTGCAGCCTGTCTCCCTGAGGTCCGAAATGGCCTCAAATAACGCCCCACCTGCCTCTGAAGTGTGAATCCGTCCCCTTTGGAGCTAGAAGAGAGGATGCTTGGGTGGACACCACTCCCAGACCCTGCGCTGCCTGCCTGTGTCGGGCTTGGAGCCCGGGAGACGTGGCACGAGGTTGAGGGAGGAGGGCGGGGTCCATGTGGGCCCCAGGACTTCCCAGGAGACATCAGGGCCAGGGCTCCGTGGGAGGATGAGGAGTTACCTCTCCAGCTCTGCAAGGCTCTCACTCTTGGGCACCCAGTGGCCCCTGGAGCAGGTCACATGGGAGAACTTGGTCCCTGCCCCGTGCTCCAACACTCCCAGGGCCCGCCCAGGCCGCTGTGGACAGTGCCTAGCTGGTCTCTGCAGATTGAGTGCCACCCGTACCTGACCCAGTCGAAGCTGATCGAGTTCTGCCGCGCCAGAGACGTGGTGGTGACCGCCTACCGGCCCCTCGGCGGATCCAGGTAGGGGCACCAGGCATCTGTGGATCTCAGCAGAGGGCTGGAAGGGACGGGGACACCTTCAGGAGGAACCGGCAGCCTGGATGCTGGGGAAACTGCGCCCGAGCAGGAGAGCCCTGAGGACTGCCTGGAGAAGGCGGTGATTCGTTCTGGCTTGTACCTTGGCTGGGACGGTGGACAGGACAGGCTTTTTGTCTATCTGGCATCCAGACTCCACATGTCAACCCCCTGCTCCCCAAAACTGACCCACCGAGTCACACACCTTCACTCCAGCACCCACCCAGGAATGGCCCCCCGTCCCTTCCCCACACTGGGTGTCAGCGTCCCAGTGTCCAGCGAGAAAGAGTGGCCCTGTCGGCTGCCCCCGCTTGCTTGGGCCTGCCCCTGGTGGGCCAGCCTCAGGTGGAGGTATACGCCCTGCGCTCTGCTCTCCCGTAGTGGCGGGGTGGACCTGATGGACAACCCTGTTATCCAGGAGATGGCCAGGAAGCATGAGAAGTCTCCAGCGCAGGTAGGGCCACCCGTGGCCAGTGAGCCTCCTTGCAGGGGACGCGACCGGCACAGGAGCAGCTGCCCCCAATACTGGCCACTCATCACCGCTCTGTCCCGCAGATCCTAATCCGCTTCCACATCCAGAGGGATGTTGTCGTCATCCCCAAGTCCGTCAACCCAAAGCGGATCCAGGAGAATTTCCAGGCAGGTGCCACCCTCTCGATTCTGAGTGGCAGGTGTGGACCAGGCGTGGTCTTCGGCTGCTCACAGGGACCCTGACCCTGCAGGGGCTGCAGCAGAGAGGGGAAGTAAGGAGGGGCCGGCAGTGCTGGAGCTCCCGGGAACCTTCCAGCACTCTGTCCCCCACCCCAGCTCCTGCGGTCACATGTCCTGTTGCCGCAGCCCCTCACCACTGCCTCTTCTCACAGAGGGTCCCGTGGGTAGAGCCGGGTGGGGAGGGAGTGGGCTCACACAACACCTGGACATCAGCATGGCTCCCTGAGTGCAAAGCTGCCCTTGTAGGTGCCAGGTACTATCCTGGTACCCAGGGGTGAGAAGAGCAGAAGGGGGTTAGAATGTTCTAGAAGAACAGGTAGTCACTTAAACCTTACGGTACATTATGGATACTGTTAGAGATCACAATCCCAGGGCCAAGCATCCTCCGGCTGTGTGTGTGTTTGTGTATGTGTGGTGTGTGACTGTGTGTGTGATTGTGAGTATGACTGTGTGTGACTGTGCTTGTGAATGTATGTGATTGTGCGTGTGCCTATGTATGTGTGATTGTGTGTACCTGTGTGATTGCTTGTGGCTGTATGTGTGCATGTGACTGCTTGTGACTGTGTGTGTGACTGCATGTATGATTGTGTGACTACATGTATGATTCTGTGACTGGGTGATTTTGTGATTGTGCGTGTGACTGCATGTCTGATTATTTTTGTGTATGTGTGTGTGATTGTGTATGTAACTGTGTGTGGTTGTGTGTGGTTGTGTCACTGTGGTTGTGCGTGTGACTGTGTGTGGTTATGCATGTGACTATGTGTGGTTGTTTGTGGTTGTGCATGTGACTGTGTGTGGTTGTGTGTTTGACTGTGATTGTGCATGGGACTGTGTATGTGGTTGTGCTCGTGACTATATGTAGTTGTATGTTTGACTGTGTGTGGTTGTGCGTGTGACTGTGTGTGGTTGTGCATGTAACTCTGTGTGTGTGTGTGTGTGTGTGTGTGTGTGTGTGTATCAGACAGTACAGGGTGGGGTAGAATCTGCCTTCGATTGTGGGCCGTGTCCCTCCACCCCTCCCACCCCGGGCGGCCCAGGGCCACCTGTGAACACCTGTGGCAAGCGCTCATGCACCACCTCTGCCCCTTTCCTTGACTTCAGGTGTTTGATTTTCACTTGTCGGAGGAAGATATGAGCGCTCTCCTGGGCCTGGACAAGAACCTGCGTTTGGCCGCCTTCCCCATGTAAGCTGGCCCTGGCCACCTCCCAGCCCACCCCCCTCCCCCGTCAGCTGGCCCCTGGACACCCTCCACCCCACTGTTGACTGCCCCCTCTCCCTCCCCTGTCACCTGGCTCCCGCTGCCTCCCCCGTCATTGGCCCTCAGTCTTCTGGGCCCCAGCCAGGCCACCTGCTCAGTGTATCTGGGCTGCCCCATCCTCAGGGAATCTGGCCTTGGGCACATGCTGCCGACGCTCCGTGAGTGCACCCCAGCACGGGCTCGGGTGCTGGCACCTGCCGTCTACAAATCTTGCCCCCTGGCAGCATTCATGCTCTCCCCTTGGTGTGTGTTTGTCTTCCAGAGCTCAGAACCATAAGGACTATCCATTCAACATCGAGTACTGAGTGCTGGGGGAGCCCAGGCGGCCCCCCCTGAGTCCGAGAAGATGCAGGCTGTGGCGCTGTGTGACTGTCCCTTCTCATTAAACTCCAGGCTGGCGTCTTGTCTCTGCACTCACATCTGCGGCTGCCCCAGGCTGGCCCTCACTCCCTCCCCACCAGGGCCCCAGGCCCCGTGGGTCCCCAGTGTTCAGTGCAGGCCGCTCGCCTTTCCACTGGTTGCAGACGCCATCCCAGGGCCCGTCCAGGCCATGAGTGATCTGAGATTAGGGCGGGGGGCTGGTCGTGCTCAGCTCCTGCCTCTTTTCCCTTGGTGACCTCTGCTCTCCCTGCTGTGACACGCACTCACTAGGAGCCAGGGGGACCAGCCCTGTACCTCTCCACCCATCTCTACTGCGGGACCCCGAGTGGTTTGGGTGGGTGGTTTGGGCCAGTACACCCCCCCCCCCCACACACACACACACATATTTCTGTGAAAGATTCTGTGGTGCAGCCCCGGATGGGCTCTTGGGCCCTCTCTGCCATCTTACCCGCCCGTGGCTCTCTGCACCCCAGGAGCAAGATTGGGATTCTGATACCCCTCACCCTTGTCCCCAGGGTCCCCAGGAACCTTCCCTGAGGGCCTGGCATGTCCTCTAGCCCTGACACCCACAGATGTCATGAAGAAAAAAATACTTGTCAGCAGAGAAATAATGCAAGAGCACCTTGCACACAGCCAACCCTGGTTTGATCCCTGATGTCACACTCCACCCCACCCCACCCTAAGGTCATTCCTAGGCACAGAGCCAGGAATAGACCCTGAGGATCACTGGCTGTGGCCCTCAAACACAAAATGAATATTTGTTAGTGACACCAGAAAGGACAGGACAGGGCAGGAGCAGCACCATGAGAACATGGCTAGTGCAGGTTGAGTTGTTTTGTTTGACCCAACTCTAATGAGGGGTTGAACCACTTAGGAAAATGAGGCAGGTATGGCTTTCCTTTGGGGAAACCATACATAGGTATCTCTCTGAGGGAAAATGTAGGCACGTAGGACTTTGTACCTGAGGAAACAGGTATACCGGCATCACCATTAAGGAAAAGGAAACCATCTTTACCCAGAGGAAATGGAGCTCTGAGAAACAAAGGCACAGAGACCTCCCGAAGAACCAATGCCCACATGGCCTTCCAGAGGAAAATGAGGGACACATGTTCTCTTCCTAGGAGACAGTCACAGCTTGTCGCATAGGAAACAAGCACATGAGACCTTCTTCCTGAGAACACCGAGGCATACACTGTCCTATCCCTGAGGTTACTGATTCATACATTGCCATCTCCCTGAAGAAACTGGGGCACACTTCAGAGGAACACTTCAGAAAACGAGACACAGCTTACTCCCTGAAGAAACAGAATCATGGTCTTCTCTCTGAGAAATGGGTATACAGGGTCTTCATGAGGACAAGAACACAAATACTCTGCCATGGCCTGTGAAAACAGTCACACATGGCCTTCATGTGAGGGAAAGGAGACACACATGGCCTTTTCCATGAGGAAATAGCACAGGCAGTATTCTTCCTGAGGAACCATGAATACAAAATGTTCTTTCCAGGAAACAAAGGCAAACAACACATGGAGGTCAGTGAGAAAATTGAGCCACGGATCACCTCCCTGAGGACACAGGCACATCCAACCTCTGTGAGGAAACTGAGGTAGCATCTTTTCCCTGAAGAAATCAAGGTGCACATGACATTCTCCCATAGGAGAATGAGGTATTGATACTTTCTTTAAGAGGAAAACAGGTATAGCCTCCATTTCCCTGAGGAAACTGGAGGCATGGACAGCATTCTTTCTGACAAATAGTGCATATGCATTCCCCTTGAGGAGCAGTTGAGAAATGGACTTGCCCTTAAGGAAATAAGGCACAGAGCATTCATCTTGAGGAAACAGGAACACAAGAGTAACATGGATAGTCCATGAGAAATTTAAACCATGGCTGATCTTCTCACTGAGGAAACAGCCTTAAGTAGATACTCCCTGAGGAGACAGGCACACATTAGCAATTTCCTAAAGAAATCACTGTCACCGTCTTCCTGTTGTTCATTGATTTGCCTGAGGGGGCCCAGTAACGTCTCCATTGGAGACTTTTGTTGTTACTGTGTTTGGCATATCAAATACATCACAGGTAACTTGCCAGGCTCTGCCGTGCGGGCGAGATACTCTCGGTAGCTTGCCAGGCTCTCCAAGAGGGGCGGAGGAATCGAACTCGGGTCGGCCATGTTGGCTGTGTGCAAGGCAAACGCCCTACCGGCTGTGCTATAATACATACCTTTATAAACAATACCAATACATCTTTTTCCTTGTGTCTACAACTTGTGGAGCTCAGGGTATCATGGCTCTATCAGTGATAATGGAATCGCACATACCAGTGTTTCTGCAGTCATTCTCTAGGAGTTTCTAGAGCATGAATAGTAAAGAGTAGATTTTCAATGCTGTTATGCCTTGAATTTTTGAAAGTTGTTTTCCAAAATTGACTGGTTATCATTAATATTTACACTGAACCAAATGAATTCACTTTTGGAAAGCTACTAACTGTGTAGAATATGCAGAAGAAAGCAATGCCAGTTAGCAACATTTTACTAAAAATAGAATTACTTCTGTTTCAGCTGCAGTATCACTGCCACCTCGTTGCTGACCCAGGCAATAACCCAGAGATTTATATAGAAAAAGAAAATTATGTATGCTATCAAAATGTAACTTTGTTCATAAATTTTCTTTAAGGGATCCTATAATTTTCTCTTAACATATCTTAGAGAAGAATTTCTTATACATGTACTTGAGAGAAGAGTGGTTTGCATTTAGGGTAGAACAGAGAGGTGGTATAAATATACTTGCATCTGGTTAGCATGTCTAGAATTTTCTATGGCTGGAGGAAGGCCAAATCAGGGACCTCGTCAACTTTCAGTCAGGAGACATCTCCTCACTAATTCCTGATCATTCATTGACACAGAAGTCGGAAATAATCTCCCTCCAGGAACCAAGTGTCAAACTACATTTTTCTGATTCTGAGAAACAGACAAGATTTGTGAATTTATGAACAAAACCAGTGCTGCTTGTTCCAATGTTGGCCTTCTCAGTGGCCTTTGAATAGGCCCAAGAAAAAACAAGTGGGAGATGATATGTTAAGAGCAGTAAGGTGGGAATTAGGGTACTAAACATAGAGCAAATCTCCATTATCCACAAGACCTCAGACCAATACTTGAGCTCCGAGTTCTATTATTTGTTCATTGAAGTTCTCTGCCTCATCTATCTCACAAGGACATTAATTTTTTAAATATGAAATTTAATTGTATAAAAAATAAGGGAGAATGGTAAAGCAAATATCTAAAAACACAACTCCCATCTTCAACAATTTCTTAGATTTTTTCCACACTGGCTTGAATATAATACTTTCTAATTTTCATACTAAGTAGTTTAAAGATCAGAACTTATGCCATTTTCCCCCCTTTATACCTCACACGTTTTTCTATAAAAGCTACAACACTACTATCAGTCCTAACAAAATAAAAATTCTTTGATTCTTTTAATGACCCTTTATATTTGTATTTCCTGATTGTGTGAAAGATACATATATTTTTGCAGTTAACTTGTTCAAATAAGAAGTACATACTGAATTTTGTCACATCTCTTAACATGCTTTTTTCTCTTAATTTCCCTCTCTATCATTAAAAAATATTCCTTGAAATGATTTGGAAACTTTCTGAATTTTTCTCCTATTTCTTTAGGATGGCATTTGTTTCTTTTTACCCCATATTTCTTAGAAACAAAAATTTAGATCTACAATTTCAATTATATTCAGGTTTGACCTTTTAGTTTCACAAATGCCTCCTGGGTGGTGCTGTGTATTTAATCTTGCCTTGGGTTGTAAAAATGTTTGATTTTGCCACTAGGAGTAATGCTTAAATTTATCAATGTATTCAGGTGATAAACACCTAATTCCTCCTATAAAAAAATTCTTGTCTTTTATAAAATGTTTTATTTAATAATTTTGATAAGATTTGATAATCTTTTCTCAATAAATTACTAGAAATTCAAACTTGATAAATTTCACACAATTTATCCAATCTATCCACAATTATTACCTTAAATTATATTAAGAAGTACTTTTATTAGTCATCCAGAGTTATTTGATCACATCACAATACTATTTACCCAGGCAAAGACAAAACAAATGTTCATTTTCCCTAATTGACAACTTTCAGACTTAGGAGTTACTTGGAATATTTACCAGTGATGTAGAGGTGTTTGTGATATGGCTATATATTTTTAAAATATTATTATGAACTTATAGATTCTTAGAGATTGTAGGTTCTATCCATTGAAATTTTATCTGTTTATATTCAAATTGACTTCTCTATTTATAAGATATCCTTTGGGCCCATTCCTGCTGGGAGTTGAACACAGGTCTCATACAAATCCATAAAAGACAGATACTTTACCACTGAGCCACATCCCTGTCCCCATTTCATTTCCTTTTGATGAAATTTCATTAGTATTTGATTGCTTCTTTGTTATTAGATAAGAGAAGCAGGCAAAGGCTCACCTTGTACTGAAATTGGAATTTGGGTTCTATTCAGGGCACAGTCAAATTTCATGAAATAGCATCATGCATCTGAAAATGTAAACAGCAAAATGCCAGATATCCCTGAATATCTGTGTCTACCATGCTTTACTCAATGCCTGCCAGTACAACTATAAATTTTTTCTTATCTCTGCTGTATTATCCTCTCTGCTCTGATCTTAAATTTATACAGTAATATCTATGACTATTTCTTAAGAGGGTAAGATAGGCTTAACTATTGAATCCCCAAGGCCTGCTCATGATGTCTGCTCATTTTTCACTGAATGAATGGATTTGTTTTTCCAAAATATTTTCTTCTTGTTCCTTCTTTAATCATAAATACTTAAAATTTCCATTGTTTATGTAACTATTAGTTTATGTATCTTATTAGTTAGTTGCCCCCACACAAAGCATGGACCATTCAATATATTTTGTTAAATAATAAAAACACATTTTTCCTTGCTCATCTGACTGCAATTCCATAGACTTTCAGTTCTTAGAAAGTATCCTATCCATCCTATGCTTAGGCATTTATGTTGACTCTTTCCTTTCTCTAATAAGATTATCTTCCTCTATCTCCCAATCTCCATTCCCCCCATTAAATCACAACTTATTTTTCACTTTCTCCTCACAAAATTGAATAATTGTACTCATTTGTGGGATATGAAAAAAACAACATAATATAAGACCAATGCCTAAAACAATAGAAACGAGGGTCCAGAGTGGGAGAAAATCTCTTCTAGAAGAATTTCAATGACCCAGTCTCCTCCAGACTTCTGTCCTTTATGTCTTCACAATATTGTCACTTTACTCTCACAGTATTGATCACAGTAGTTTTGTGTTATTAACTGTTTAATGTCTGCATTATGTGCTAGATTATAAACTCCATCAAGATAAGAACCATGGGACTAGAAAGATGGTACTGCAGATAGGGTGCTTGCCTTTAATATGGGCAACCCAGATTTGATGCCTGGCACCCCATATGGTCCCCCAAATCTGTCAGGAGTGATCCTTGAGAGCAGAGCCAGGATTAAACCCTAAGCACTGATGAGTGTGGCTCAAAAACAAAAGCAAACAAAATGCCTCTATGTCTATAAAGTCTAGCATTAGATTTTATTAATAGTTCCTGTCAAAAAAAAAACTAGAATATAAGGGACCATGCTACCTCCAACTCTTTGTCCTCTTAGCCTTCCAATCAAGGAATTATTAAGAAGAGATTTACTAACCTGTTGAACAAGTAGATGCTCTATTTAATCAAGAAAAACTTTTGATGTAGGTAAAGATTTTTTCTTCAGTGACAAAGGGAAAAGTATTTATTGACACAACCTATCACTCCAATTCAGATGATTTTAGCCTGATTTAACTTTTGATACCTTAAAATGAATTGGTATTTTTGCCCTATTGTCTGCTCCAAGGTACTAAAAGTGATAAAGAACCAGAACCAGGAGGGCTATTCTACAGAGATTGCCATACTTGATTGCATATCCCTCTTGTTCATGTAACTAATGGTGTCTTGTCTACACACAGCCATGCTCAGTAGTAAGGAGAAAAGTGAGTGCAGGGTGGAGATAACCCTGCTCCATTCAGTATTATGTAACTTTTGTAACAACACAATATTTCCTCATTCCCTTCCAGGAGATTCTTAGTACAAATTATCACCACAAGCAATTATAGTCATAGAGCAGAGAATAAAAACTCTTTTGATGCTTACAGGATACAATCAGACTGCATTGTTTACATAGGAGAATAATTGTGAACTCAATAAACATCATGCAATTTGAAAAACATGGTTAACCTTAATTGGACTTCTATTACAGAAAGAATCTTTCCATTCCAGTGGGTCAGGGTGCTTCTAGATTGATCAGTTGCAAAGTAGTGAGGAAAGATGCTTAAAAACACAAGCACAAGACAGCCACCTCAACATTTAATCTATTATTGTGCAGTATTCCATATCCAGAAACCACAGTTATTACAAGTGGGTATAGGACATATGTGTTAAGAGCAGAGAAGAAGCATTTCTTTGTATATGAACTGCTACTTGTGTGCAAAAAAAAGGTTTCAGGATAAAAATAAATTGCATAGTGGTTAATAGCTCTGCCTTAGACTCAAGCAGATCTGAATCCTAACTCCAGTTTTGCCTTTTATTAGCTGGGTAGCCATGTGCAGATTTCTTGGCTTCCATGAACCTTAATTTCTTAACTTGCAGAGTAGAATGATAATAAATACTGTTTTATATAATTTAAGAAAGCAGAAGATTAATGTGTGTAAAGCCCTTGCCTCATTTACCTATTCCAAATAGTCTTGCTTAGGTGATATTAAAAATATTTACCTCCATAAGAAAGCCTCTTAAGTGCTTTTTTATTTCTATAGGGTTTACCAGTTAATTATATAGAGAGAAAATGAACGGCTCAGATTCAGAGCTTAAAGTCTAAATGAGAAAGCTAAGACATAAATACACAGCTATAATAAAACTTGACAGGTATTGCAATAAACCTAGAACAAAATAAAGAAGGGAAGTATGAACTATGGTTGGTAGAAATGAGGTTGATAATTGGATTGGGCCTTTAAAATAAGGATAACTACAACCAAGATATACAAGAGAGAAAGAAGTTCAAGAAATTGGAGGCATACACATGAAGGTTTATGCTAGAAACATGGAG
>JAOXYA010482928.1:0-30435 GCA_028565675.1 Sorex palustris | reverse complement strand
GCTAGGATGAAGGAGACGTTACTGGGGCCTGCTCGAGGCAATCGACGAATAACAGGATGATTTGTGATTTTGTGATTTGTTTGTCTACTTGGAATGATATTATTACTGTCTACTTTCATACTTTTCAAGCTGTATATTACTTATATGAAAGATTAGCGAAGAACTTTAGATAAATATTATGACATTTCCCTAATTGGGGTAGAATTCTATAACCTTTTGGAGATCTTTTGGGCTTGGGTATCACACCTAGCTATGCTCAATGCTCCCCCTGACTCAGTCATCACACCTGGCATGTTTGGGGGAATATGTAATTTGAGGTGGGGTTAGCCATGTGCAAAGCAAGAACCCTACCTACCCTATCTCTTCGGTTCCAAATAACTAATTTATGTTTGTAATTTTATTTTAGGTGACATGGTTTACAATACTGTTAATGACAGAGTTTTTGTCTATCATTTCAGGACCACACCCTCTATCAGAGTGACCCCCTTCTGCCCACTGTTGTCCCAGTGTCACCTTTTCTCCTCTTCCTTTCCTACCCTATGGCCCAATTATTTTTGAGCAAAGTATTATGAAGAGAATGTATTATGAAGTGAAATTTTCTTTGCTCAAGAAAATTCTAAAGGTGATTCGATAACTTTTCAATGAACCAAGTATAACATTTAAGCAAACATCCCATCTCCAAGACACTCCATTTTCTCATACACACCTTAAGAAGTGGAATCCATGTAGACTTTCTCTAATAACCCTGCTTTTAAAAACCTGTGATTGTTACAATGAACATTTTACCCCAACTGATGATTTACCAAAGTGTAGTCAAATGAGAATGCTCCCAGTCCTTTTATTGTAAACACTTAACCATCTAGTGAGATATTTTGGCTTGCAAACGGTACTGTTAATGACAACATAACTTATTCTCATAATTAAGTTCTCTATCCTACCTGGAATCTTCTTTATGCTATTCATTCGCTTAGGGAACCAGTCTCTTAGTAAGAAAATGTTGGGATTAAAAATTTTAACCATACTCTGTAAATATTTTTTAGTGGACACTCTTGGAAACAATTTCCTGCTATCCTGCTTGCTTTTACATTAACTTACCCATTCTAACTTTTCCTGTTGTTATTCAAAGAAAGAGCCTGGTCCTCTTGTTTTATTCTTCTATTTGAAATGCTCATAAAACTTTTTAATTTAAAAATCATTACTCTTTGGATCTGTCTATGAATCTTTATTTGAAACAGGGAAGTAATGGGAGTTATTTTGAAATTTTGACAAAGATCATAAATTCTTTAATTCTTTTCTCTATAAACCATCTCATTTATAGGCATAGTTCAGGAATTAATGGATCATCTAGAATGAGTAGATTTTGACTTTTGGTAAGTGGATTTTTACCTCACAAGTTCAGAAGCAGAAAATGTATTTTGAAGACTTAATGTTATTAAGAGAGTCAAAAAAATGGATTCCTCTTAAAAAGTATAGCAGTCATTTCTCCCTAAAGAAGTCCTTTCAGAAGGCTATTGTTTAGATTAGCTATTTGTGTCTTTTTTGTATTCCATTGTTATTTTTGTATTTTTTCTTAGATAAATGTTGACAATTTGATTACAATTTCTTTTTTTATTGGTGGTGGTGGTGGTGGTGGGAGGTTGTTTGTTTGGAAGTCACACCCTCAAAGTGCTCAAAAATTACTCGTAGGTCTATTCTCAGGGATCACTCCTGGTAGGGTATAGGAGACCATTTGGGTTGCCAGATTCAAACTCAGGTGTGCAGAGTGCAAGGCAAGTACCCTACCTATTGTAGTATTGTTCTAGCCTTTGGCAATTTCTTTTTAAGCACTGGGGATTTAAGCAAGGAATCACTTCCATTTTTAAATTATATATATCAAACCATAATGCCCAAAAGTAGAGAGGGAGTATGGGGGAATTGTCTGCCATAAAGGCCGGGGGAAGTTTTGGAAGGGGGGGGTAGAGTATACTGAGGACATTGGTGGTAGAGAATGTGCACTGGTGGAGGGATGGGTGTTTTATCATTGTATGACTGAAAGTTTTATAACTGTATCTCACTGTGATTCAATGAAAGAGAAAGAAAGAAAAAAGAAAGAAAGAAAGAAAGAAAGAAAGAAAGAAAGAAAGAAAGAAAGAAAGAAAGAAAGAAAATACACAATAACAACAACAACAAATCCCCGAATTCTAAGCAAACCCCAAAACTGAAGCTGGATCTAATCAAGCCCCGAGGTGAAACAGAGGGAATGCCTGGACGGAAAAGGCAGGTGACGTCTTGGGGAGCAGAGAGAGGTCAGCACGTGGGGAGCCCAGAGGTGGCCTCGTCTGTCCATTGCTGTCCCTCTTCTCCAAGTGCTGCAGCTGACTGATGGAGCAGTTTTTGAAATTTTCTGTTGAGGGCTAGGAAAACAAGATTTGGGGCAGGAGCTTTCCCAGAAGGGCCAAGAAGACACCAGAGTTGCTCTCTACAGCTCCTCCCGACCCAGCCTGGTCAAAGCAGAGCAGGATGAGGGCTGCGGGTTTTGTGATCTTCGCCTCCACTACCCTCCCCCAACACGCAGAGCAGCCTATCAGGGGTGAGTGACTGTGCAGGATGCTCGAGGCAAATGGCTAACCCCTTGGAAATGCAGATGGAAGGTGGGTTACAATCCTGATGCCTGGAAGAGGTGGCCCTGGGGGTGTTTGAGAAAGCCAGGAGTCCAGTTCCCTGTCCTGGAGGACACTCAGGCACCCCTGCCAGACTGCCCGCCTATTTTTGTCCCCAGGAGAAGCCATCTGACTTCTTGGGGATTGCTGTAATACTCTTATGATGTGCGTGTTCTAATTCTCCTCAGGAGTTGGATTAGACCTTCTGCTTCTTCTGGGTATTTGGGGGGATGGCCGAGTGGCTGGAAATGCCACAGAACTTGTTTCTAAGTTGTGCAAAAAGATGGCAGGGTAGAGGGGGTAAACCTCAATACCTGTCTTTAAATCTTTTTGTGAAATTAAAAGTACTTTTAAAAATTGTGTGATATATGGGGGATGGATGAGACCCCCTCCCAGCCCCAAGGGACCCAGTCCCAGCAGCTGAAGACCTCCAGAACTCAACTGATGCCACACTCACGGCCATTCTCCACACACTTGGGCCGAGCCTCACCCATGAGGGAACCTTTCCTGAGCCTCAAATGCAGCTACGAAACACTTCATAGAACACACCCTATCCATACTCCAAGAGTACTGAAGCACTTTTTATGAGATTCAAAGTAAGAGGCAACCAATCGTAGAGGGAAATATTATATTATTTCAGTTCTGCTTTGGGGCAGGGGTTGGGATACAGAATGAAAACACCCAAAATACGGTGGGGGAAGATGTTTGGTGGTGGGATTGGTGTTTGAATATTAAATGTAATCTAATATTGTGAATTACTTTCTAAAATAAAAAATGTTTTTAAAAATGTGTGATATCTGGCTCAAGAGAACACCTGTCCAGCTTGACTCTTTGGGGAGACAAACAAAAAATTGATGCTTACCAAACTGACCAAGACCTCCAACCCTTGTCTGCCTTTTAGATACAACTCAAAATCCAAGCATAAAAGTAGGAACTTGCGCTTCTTTTTTTTGGGGGGGTACACCCAGCGATGCTCAGGGATTACTTCTGGTGGTGCTTGGGGGAACATATGGGATGCCGGTTACTGAACCTGGTCGGCCACGTGCAAGGCAAAAGCCCTACCCACTGTACTATCATTCCAGCCCCAAACTTGCACTTGTTGAGATTCCTGATGGTATTTCTAACTCAGCCTCCCTCTCGCAGAGACCTAGTGTTATCTTCCAGGGCTGGCATCAGACACAGAGTTTTCAGAATATTTTGAAGGTCGGAGTGCTTCTTTAATAGCATATTGAGTTTTCATCATCTAATCATGTCCTGTCAGTTGTCAAGTTTTCCTGAGACATTCAGCTCTGCTACCTAACTTGCCCACTTTCCAACGTTGCCTTTGGGACTAAGCGTTCTAAGGGAGTAAGCACGTTTCTGCCTTTAACCCTGGTTCCATTCTCTTCTGGTGACATCAGCTGGACTAGGAGTGGGCATCGGCCAAACCCTCTACCTTCTGCAGGAGTCGAGCAAGTTTTGTGGGATGGGCTACGTCTCACTCACTTCCTGCTTTCCTGCTCCTTCAATTACAGTTTTTGTTTTTTTTTATTTTGGAGGGCAGGGGATTGAGGGTGAGAGTGTTGTGTTTCTTTGGTTTGTTTTTTCTGGCTTCTGGATTCTTCCAGACCAGGGAAAGCAGGTAGCAAAAGAAAAGAGAATTCATCTCCACAGCCTATTTTATGGTCCTGAAGTCCTGAAGTAATTTGCCTTAGTTTTCACCTTTAAAGTCTTCTGATATTTGACTTCTTGTTCATAGTTTTAAAGCTAAAATGGAAGGAAGAAATTGGGCAGGTGGTGGGTGTACTGACTTCCCTTTGTGCAGCATCAGGAGTCACAGACCTTAGGGTTTTGGTTACGTGGATTTTGACTTTGCTTCTGTCTAATGCTGAGTGGTGCTACCAGACCAGGCAGTGCTGGGGCCCCAGGAGAGGGGGAGGGGATGAGAGGGTACATTGTGTGGTTGAAGGAGGAGCACAACACCAGTGGTGAGCGTGGAGTTGTAACCTTGTGTCCCCAAAGTATTATTATTACTACTAGTATAGGATTATTATTATTATCATCATTATTATTATCATTAATTTTTATTTTTATACTTTGGGGGTCACACCCAGCGATGCTTAGGGGTTACTCCTGGGTCTTCACTCGGAGATTATTCCTGGCAGTACCAGGGATCAAACCCAGGTTGGCCATGTGTGAGACAAAAGCCCTCCCCATTGTGCTATTACTCTGGCCCTCCGAAGCATTATTATTAATGGCATTGTAAACCATGATGCCTAAACAAAAATTGGGAAGAAATCCGAACCTTCAGGGTCTGTTTGTTTGAAACACACTTCATTGCTGAAGCTGCCGTGGTTTCCAGTGCTGTCGAGGACAGTGTCCCTTGGCATAATTTCAACAACGCACCCATCACCAGTGGACCCCTCCCTCACTCCTGCCCATGGTGTGGTGGGATTTGGTCAAGGCCCTACTGGGAAAAGCCAAAGTTCGCTCACAAAGCCTTAGAAGCAAGATTCAGCCACACCAGGGAGGACCCACACCAAGCCCGTGTTCTTTCAGCTCTCGGCCCCCAACAAAGGCCAGAGCCCCATTTGATAGAATATCTGTTGGGGGTGGGGCACTGTAAGTAGCAAGGAGGGGGAGAATGGAAGCAGAAAGGCCTCAGCATGCCGTGTGCAACAGAGTCAGAGCTCTTCCTGCGGTCACCGGGTCACACACAGCTGTGGTAGTGTTCGTGTCTTGGCCCGGCCTTTCATCTCTCTGGCTGTTGGCTGTTCTGATGGGGCAGCGGGAATAAGGGTCCAGTTCCCTCATCCTCAGAGTGTGTGTGTGAAGGGGGGAGCAGGGGCCTATTGTCCTCATCACCAGGCCCCTAATGCCCCCTCCCGATCCCTCACAGCTCAGTTGCATGGGTCAGCTGTCCCACCATGCTGACCTTTGGCCTTTGTTGCTCCCTTGGTCCCACCTGAGAGAGATCACCCGTGTTTGTCCCTTTCCTTCTGATTTCACTCAGCATGACAGCCTCTGCATCCCTCCATAGCCTAGAAAATTACATGATTTTGTCCTTTCTTTGAGCATCACAGTATTTCATGCTATGAATATTACACAACTTAAAAAAAATGGGGGTTTTGGGGCCATACTCAGGGATGCTCAGGGATCACTCCTGGTTGGCTCTGGGGACCAAATGTGGTACCAGGGATCAAACCTGGGTCAGTCGTGTGCCAGGCAAGCACCCTCCCCACTGTACTGTTGCTCCAGCCTCTGTACCACAAGCTTTTTTTAATAGTTTTTTTAATCACCGTGGAATACAGTTACAAGGCTTTTATGTTTGAGTTTCAGTCATACAATGGTCCAACACCCATCCCTCCACCAGTGCACATTCTCCACCACTGTCCCCAGTATATACCCCCCCCCCTTTCCACCCTCTCCCTGCCTCCATGGCAGACAATTTCTCCCATACTCTCTCACTACTTTTGGGCATTATGGTTTGCAATATAGATACTGAGAGGCCATCATGTTTGGTCTTTTATCTACTTTCAACACACATCTCTATCCTGAACGATTCCTCCAACCATCATTGACTTAGTGATTCCTTCTCTATTCCAGCTGCCTTCTCCCCCAGTTCATGACACGGGCGTCCAACCATGGAGCAATATTCCTGGCCCTTGTGTCTACTGTCCTTGGGTGTTAGTCTCATATTATGTTACTTTATATCCCACAAATGAGTGCAGTCATTCTGTTCGTTCCTCTCTATCAGACCCACTTTACTTAGCATGATACTCTCCATGATCATCCACTGATAAGCAAATTTCATGACTTCATCTCTCCAAACAGCTACATGGTATTCCATTATGTAGGTGTACAAAAGTTTCTTTAAGCAGTCATCTGTTCTCAAGTACTCTGGTTGTTTCCAGATTCTGGCTATTGTGAGCAGTGTACCACAAGTTCTTGACCCATTTATCCATAGTTGGACAAAATCTAAACTGAGGACAAGGTACTTTTGTCCTTCCACTGTGATGGGAAGTGTGTGGCCAGAGAGGTGTGTGGGTGGCCCTGGCCACTTCAGTTCCTGCTGTGTTGGCTGTTTATCCAATGAGAGACATTGAGGGGCTGAGACCACCATGTGTAGAGGAGAGAGAAGTGGACGGCTGATGTTGCTGAGATGTCCAATCTGCAGGGCTATGGGGAGACCAGAGGTTCCCATCCAGCCGCAGAAACAGGACATTGCTCAGCCAGGACCCAGACAGAGCTCTCGCTCTTTCCATCTGGGTCCTGAACAGAGACACGGATGGGAACTGAGGCCCAGTGAGCCGCCTGCAGAGGGTGGGATGTTCTCTCCAAAGCACCTACAAGGCTAAAAGTGGGAGGCACTGGCTGGGGGAGGACTGGGCAGAAGATTAGGAAGCAGGTGGTAAAGAGGGAAGGGTCGGTGCAGCCAGCTGATGGGAACAAATGGATGCACACTGGGATCCCAATAAAGAGGTCCAGTGATGCATCCTCAGAGCCCACCTTGGGGTCACCCCTCATCAACACCCGTTACTGAAGAACACTGAGAAGCAGGGAGGAAGCCAAAGACACAAAGAGATTCAGGGGGGAGAGGAGAAACAGAGGCCTCCGCAGCCCTGTAGAGGGGAGGTTCCGCGTGGCAGAACAGTGGAAGCTTCCAGAAGGAGAGAAAAGGGACTCTGTTCCCTCTGTTCAGCCCAGACGCAGGTGCAGCGGCTTGGGCAGGCACTGATTGTCTCGGTGGTGATGACTGGGGACTAAGAGGAAGGCCACCATGGGTGGGCAGAGGGCCAGGTCTGTGTGGATGTGGCACAGAGCGTGGAGGCAGGGGTGCTAGTGATGCTCCCTGCAGGGACTGCTGAGACAAGGAAGTACTTGGCACCTGGAAGGACCAGTCAGTGGAGGGGCTGAGGGGCTGGTGAGGGGGTGAGGGTGTACTGCAGCGTGCAAAGGTGATGGCAGAGGAGAGAAGAGGTGCTGGCGAGACACCTGGCGTTCATGGGCAGAGACAGGCTGCACAGGGCGGCTCATCTGTCCCCTCCATGCTGACAGGTGGGACGGTGCAGGCATCTCTGGCCACAAACCCTGGAAAGTGTGCCAAGACCCACCACAAAGGAACCACGCCTTGGAGGGTCATCCGGTGTCAGGGAGACACAAGTCCAGCTTTAGCTGTTCCCCGGGCCACTCATGGGACTGTCCTTGGGTCCTTGAGCCGACTCTGGAGCTCCAAGGTGAGCACTGCCAGGCCCCCAAGGGAGCCCACGTGCCAAACCAAGGGTATTATTTTTTATCTGGGGGCAGGGGGGCTGGGCTGGGTCACACAAAGCCATGTCGAGCTTTCTCCTGGCTCTGCACCCAGGAATCACTCCTGGCAAGGCTCGGGGGACTGTGTGGGGTGGCAGGGATAGAATCTGGGATGGCTGCATGCAAAGTAAGTGCCCTACCCACTGGACTATCAGTCCGGCCACCAAACCCAGAGGTTTAAACTGTAAGGGAGACACAGCGCCCTCTGTTGGACACAGTGAACTACCAATTCCTGGTTTCCTTGTGCCATGTTCACAGGGTCCTCTCTAGCCTGTATTGCTTTGTGATGCTTTTGTTTGTTTTTAGATGTTGCTAAAATAAAAACAGCGTGAAGTGTTCAAATCTCAAAGTTTGAAAAGCTGATACAGTCCCATTCAGGCACTCACACATTCACCTTCATCATTATGGCTATTTAAAAATGGAATAAAAAGTGTTTTCCTCCAGGGTCAGACTGGTAGTACATTGGATGGGGTGCTTGCCTTGCATGCAGCTAATCCTGGTTTGGGTTGACCCAGGTTTGATATCTGGCATCCCAGACAGTCCCCTCAGTACTACCGGGACTAATTCCTGAGTAGTAACCCTGAGCATCGCCAGGGTTACTCAGGAGGAACCCCTGAGTATCACCAGATATGACCCAAAAAAGCCAATAAATGCTTTCTTCCAATATATTTCTCCAAATGACCCTGAAGTTGTTTGAATATAGCCACTAAGGCAAAATCGTGAGCTCTTGACTTTGGCTGTAGTCAAACAAGGGTGTAATCAAACATTTAAAGACCTCAAGGACACTGAGACCATTTAGGCAGTTCATCCTTGTTTGTTTGTGGGCCAGTACAATGATCAGGTCTTACTTCTGGCTCTGTGCTCATTCCTGTGTGGTTGAGGACAATAGACCCCTGCTCCGCCCCCCCCTCAACCCGAAGATGAGGGAACTGGACCTCTATTCCCACTACCCCATCAGAACAGCCAACAGCCAGAGAGATGAATGGCCGGGCCAAGACACGGGCACTACCATGGCTGTGTGTGATGGCTTGAGGGACTCCCTGCCTGGTGAGCACAGGAAGGGCTCCAAGTGTCCTTAACCTGGGCTGACCCTGCTGCATGCAGCATGCTGAGGCCTTTCTGCTTCCGTTCTCCCCCTTTGCTCCTTACAGTGTCCCACCCTCAACAGATATTCTATCAAATGAGGCTCTGGCCTTTGTTGGGGGCCAAGAGCTAAAAGAATGTGGGCTTGGTGTGGGTCCTCCCTGGCGTAGCTGAATCCCACTTCTAAAGCTGTGTGATTGTTCTCCATCAGGCCTGACTGAAATCCCATACCAGCAGGACTTCTGGCTGGGGGGACCATTATGTGGCGATGGGGAGAGCCTGGATGGAGCGTGTGCAAGGCTCCTCACAGCCCTCCCTCTCCGGGCCTCAGGTGCTGTGTCTTTGGGGTGGATCCCTGTGATTCTCTTGCTTCTTTCCTGAGTCAAGGATGCAGCTGTGTGGAGAACTTGCCCGGAACAAGTCTATTGGGCTGGAGCGATAGCACAGCAGGCAGGACATTTGCCTTGCATGTGGATGACCCGGGTTTGATTCCCAGCATCCCATATGTTCCCCTGAGCAATGCCAGCAGTAATTCCTGAGTGCAGAGCCAGGAGTAACCCCTGTTCATCACCAGGTATGACCATAAAAAAGGAAAAGAAAGAAAGAAAAAGAAACAAGTCTACTTATAAACAGCTTTGTAAATCACGGTATTCTAAGAAAAGAAATGTGCATCCTCTCAGCAGTGTTCAGGGCAATATCAACCAGCAGGGTGCCCTCAATCTTTTGGAGACCACACCACCAGCTCACCTCCACCCCAATGGCCCATACAGACCCGTGAACACTTACCCCCCAAGCTGTGGGAGTTACTCTTTTATTTATCACAGAATATCACATTCCAACCCATTCTCCCCTGCAGATACACGAAGGTCAGTCTGGGGGAACCACATGAGAGGGGTCCAAGAATGACTCTAGCACATTCCTGGGGTGCCCCCATAGCGTCCTCGAAATCTTGGCCACCATGGGAGCCCTGAAGTTGTTCTTCCTTAGCGTGTGCAGGGGGATGGTCCAGCGCACCGTCTGGGGGATGATCTGCAGTGAGTCGGCTGGGATGCAGGCGTACACGAACGGAGGGTGCCGGCTGCTCTCACAGCAGACGTGAGCGGTCCTCGGGTGAGACTTCCGGGCTGACTTGTGTCTGTGTGAGCAATGGTGAGGGGCTCCGGATTCACAGTAGCCCCCTGTCTTCTTCCTGCGGCGTTCCCCGGGACTTCGTGGCCTGCCATGACTGTGCTCCTGGTGGCCGTGATGCTTCTTCAACAGATCGGTCTTGGCCTTCTTCCTGTCTTTGCTTTCATAACCCCAGGGCGGCCTGCCTTGGCTTCTGGCGAGATGTAATTTGAGGTTCGATTCGGTTAAGGGGACTAGAGAACAACTTGTCTTATTTCTTGTAGTCCGCACCCTCTTCTCCTTTGGACAGGAGAGAGGAGACTTCCGAGAAGGTTCTCTAGGGGTGAGTGACAGGTCAGGAGCCCAACCTGAGGGGTGTCTTTGGGAGGAAGGTCTGTGCTTCCTGCCTTGGTGGGACTCGGAGTGAGGAGGGGTGATGGCCAGGGAATGGTGTCTGCACACCCAGATCTGACCAGGGCCTAAAGTGTCCCTGTCAAGGGCCTTCATCTCCATTTTGATTTTCTTAATCTTGGCCTTTTCCAGCGGAATGCCATTCTGTACTTTGTGCAGGATAGATTCGGATTCCTCACCTAAGTGAGAGTTGGCCTCCAGCACCACGGACTCCTCACTGCTCTGTATGTTAGGAGAGAGACTTTGCTCCAACGCCACTGTCTTCGGGACTGTCTTGGGGCTGGAAAAGACCTCAGGCGGCAGCAATGACTGAAATTTGATGACATCAGCAGCATTCTTCTGAGGCCTGGGACACAGAGAAGGAGCTGATTCTTGAAACCAGACACCACCGTGTCTGTCTTTTTCGGCAGGAAGGCCGGCGGTGTCTCTCTGCTCCCGCCTGCTCCCACCAGGGCCCAAAGCAGCCCCGAGGAGCGACTTCAGAGATTTTCTGATCCATAAGGAGTTTTGCAGATTCGAGTTTTTGAAAGAGAAGGGTTTCTCCGCCTGTTCTCTGTCGGGGGGAAGACCACCCCCTGGGGCTTGCTGCTGGTGGACGTTTTTACAAGGCACAGCTGTGTTCAATTTAAGACTGTGTCTGGGGAGCGCCTTGGGCTTTGGGATGCTTCTTGGGACAGGAAACCTCAGGAGGAAGCGGAAGTATTTGTACTGTAAATCAAGATCTATTTGATGAAGAGATTGTTCATCGAAGAGCAATAGAGTTCTGTCTGGGGCCTCAGGATGGACACAGCTCCAGGCAGGTTTTCTCTCCTGAGTGCAGGCTGCGCTGTGTGAGGCCTTGACGATGCTGGGGAAGGATTTCACCTGAAACTCCAGCGTTTTCCTCGCAAAGTGGATGAGCAGCTTGTCTCTGTGCTCAATCGGGCACATCTGGAGGACTGGAGGCCACGAACTCTCCACAGCTGAGGCTGCCAGGGCCCTGGCCCCACTCCCCCGCCATGTCACACCCGGCCACCTCACTGCCTGTGAGCTTCTGTCAGAAAAATGAATGATAAGATTCTTCAAGGGGCTGCCTGGAGCTGTGCCTCTCGGGCCTTGGTGTGTGAGGTTCAACTCGATGGTGTCCGTGCCATTGACGCTCAGGCAACACACCCTCCTGTGTTGGGGAATGCTGCCCCCTTGGACGCCTGGGGAAGCCGCCTCCTCTTTCGAACCCAAGGCATGCTGTTTCCGGGACTGCATTACGATCCCCGGGATTGAACTCAGACAGATCTCCCGGGTCTTACACTCCAAGTGTCTCTGGAGGTTCATTTCTCCTTCGGGGGTGAAACGTTCTGAGATGGATTGGGCCTGCAACCTGGCTTCCGACGGGGAGATTGTGTCGGGACGCCCTGTCCAAGAGCGTGGCTTCCAAGCACTGGCTTGACAGGCGTCTCTTGCTTTGAGATGAGGAAGAGCTCCATCTTGGATAGTTTTTGTTGTGTGGGATTCCAGAGAATTTATAATGGACTGAATGATACGAAGTGAGTTATCTTCTTGACGTCCCCAGCCAACTAATGTTCTTGCTTCCCTTTCAACATGGAGGAAGGGGAGGGCCATGGCCCCTGCCGAGGGTTTTTGTGGCTGTGTGTCCTGTCTGGAACTGGACTGTCCCTGGGGCTTGAGCAGGGTGTGGCCGGACTGAGTGCCACATTGTGTTTCTGCTGCTCCTGTGGGAGAAAAATGCCCATGTGTCACCTGCATTTCCATGGCTTCCTTAGGCTCTTCACACGTGGACAGGGGCACTGTGGCAGCAGGGGGAGCTTTGGCTGCTGCTGCTTCTTCTTGCTGTAGCACAAGGCATTTGGGGTCCTTGTGGAGCCTCGAGGCACCATGGCCTAGAACTGCCCCGTCTTCTTTGTGTACTGCTGGAAGGACCTCACCCCCCCACCTGCTGCAGTCTGCTCTTGAGGTGACCCCAGGACCGTTGTGTGCATCTTGTGGTTGCACCTTCAGGGGCTGGGAAGCCCCGGGAAGCATGTTAAGCAACTTGTGGTCTCCTGTGGACCAGACACTCCACACCGTGTGGCTTATGCCCTGTGACTTCTGGGGTTCCAGGGAACAACTCTCTTTTTCTCTTTCTTGGTGTCTCTCCACTGGAGTTGCTTCTTCTGCCTTAGGTACAAGTACCCTGGAAAGATAGAGGTTTCCAAGGTACATTTCAGTGCCGTTTTCATCCCACAGAGTAATCTCCTTGGGCTCAATAGAATGAAACTCCAGCTCCTCTACATTGCCAAGAAGCTGTAAAATCGGATGGTTTCGGATTTTCATAGTTAGACATTGGGGCGTTGATTCTCTTTTCATAGGTACTATTGTTAATCTGCCTTTCTGGTCATTGAAATTGGGAGAATGAGGAATAGTGGGATATTGTGAGTGGTTCACAAAACCATGTTTCATCGACGGTTTTTGTGGCTGAATGGTTTGTCTAGCATTAGGTGTCTTTGGTTCTTTTTTACGTTCCTTTTGTGGGATTAGGCGGCTTGGGGCCTTCCCAGGCAGAGCTTTCTGTTTCGTGGTGTTGCTTCTGTCCTTTCTGAAGTTCTCTCCTTTCTTCCTTTCATTTCCCTCCTCCAGATATGCAGGACCAAGTGGAAGACTCCAGCATGGGCAAAGAGAAGTCTGCAGAGATTGGAGAATGAATTGCTTTAGTCCTGGAACTAACCGAATCAGCTGGTCATTTCTTCTGTGGGCATCAAACTCTGTAATGGCCGTGTGTGTGCCTGATAGTTTTTGACATCTGGGGTACCCTGCAATTCCCATGTCTACAGTCATTGTTGAGAGTGTCATCTGCTTCCCATGTTGAAGTGGAAACTTCAGATAAAGACCAGAGCCCAGTGTGGTCTTGGCGTCCCTCTCATGGGGCAACCCTCTTCGTATTGGTGTAGTGACATGATTGTCCATATTTGAGGGGATATTTGAGCCTGTTATACTTGTTTTATCAAGTGATCCTCCTGTCCATGGGTGTATCATTTTGTTTACTTGATAATAATTTTGTAGATCTTTTTTTGTCTCATCATGTTGACATGATTTTGCAGAGCCCGTTGATGCTTTGAATAAAGGATCTTGTGCTTCATCTTCCAAAGGAGAAAAGCTCTTGGCACTTGCAGGAGTGTCACATGTGATACATATCTCCAAGGGCATTTTTCTTATAGATGAGAAGAGAAGCTTTGGGTTTATTTTTTGGTTGAAGGTACCCTTTATTTCCAGTTCCTTCTTCCAATTTTCTGTTGTCACTGACTTCTTTGTGGGATAGGAAAGAAGTACAGTAGAAGCTGGTGTTTTGTATGCTTCTGATGGATCCTTTGGCTTTGGAATAATTCCAAAATGTTCTATACTTTCCTCACTTCTGATAGTACCACATCCTGTGAAAGAAAGACCCTCTGGATTTAAAGCTAAGTGGTTCAATTTTCCTTCGGGCTTCACTTGTGGGAGGCTCTTTCCCTGCATGCTGATTGTGAAGTGGGAGACCCCTGGCCCTGCTGCCTCTTGTCTTGTTTGGGGGTGTTGTGCTTTTTTAAACACCATGTTACCTTCTCTCTCAACTGACTTTACAGTAGCCCTTTTCTGGGTAGCTGGTGATTTCTGGAGCATGTACCTTGGGGGATAGGCCCTTGTCTTTGCTGGGACTTCTTCATCAGTTCTGTTCCCTGGATCCAAATAAAAGGCAGGCTCTGTTGAGGTGGAAATAAGGGTCCTTGTGAGAGCCACACACTGGTCATCTCGATCCCCAGGAAAATTTTTCTTCTGCTCTATGATATTCAAGACAAATTCCTTTGAATCAAGTATCTGTGAAATTGGCAAACCCCTGGGAAAGTTGGGTTGCATCTTGACCCTCAAATTCACTTCATGCTTTTCTTTCTGGAACTTGCATGGTTCATTTTTTCTTCCACCATCACACTTTTCTTCTGCAGCTTGTGTTTTCTCTCTGCTTGATAATGTCAAGAGCACTATGGGCTGTACAGAGGGTCTTTGAATACCAAGCATTCCTGCATCAATCTGTGTACTTTTATCCAAATTAAGATTCTTCAGGGGAGGCTGGGAAACATAGATTTTTCTTTGCATCCTATTGCATGATTGATTTTCATCCTCACAACTCCTTTGCTCTCTCCCTCCAATATTGAGGTGCATCTCTGTTCTGTGACGTACACTGGGATGCTGTGAAGTCCTTGACTTCCAGGCCATTTGGGCGAAGAGCATCTTGCCGCTCTCCTCTGCTGTTCTTTCTTGGCTGCTCTTTCTTTCCTGAGCTTTCTGTTCCTCCTCAGTTTGAACATCTTTCAAACTACTGGGACTAATGGGCTCTGTAGGCGGCCTTTCCTTCACACTGGAGATTCTCTGCATGGCAGTCTTTGTATGTACGAGCGTGCTGTCTTCTTGTATTTTGTTATCCAAGTCACGAGTGGAAATGGAGAATGCTGAAAGAGAAGACTCTGTCAGAACTTCTCCTGTTTTGGCTCCACTTTCTCGTATCTTCTCTTCTTGGTGTTTGGAGCACAGGAGGGGGCCTAGTTCCGTTCTCTCCCCTGGCTCTTCCAGTGCCAAACCTTGTGCTCCCGTCTGCGGATGGATTAAAATATCAATACTCATTGGCACTATGTGCATGGGCTCCTTAGAATCTAATGACTCTTTGACTTTGACTGTGGCTACAGAGAATCTTGTCACTATTTCTATGCTTTCTCCCATGTTTACAGCATTCACCTTCACGGGGAGTGAGGGAGGTTTGGGAGCATACAGGCTAGTCCACCTAGCATCACTCACTTCCCAGTGACCTTCTGGAATCTTCCTCTCTTGCTCTTCAGTTTTCTGAAAGTTGCTTTGACTGCTACTCAGTAACATAAGTGCTTTCTTGGTTTTCAGACACATTTCTTTGGAATCCATCATAGTATTCATAGCCACATTTTCCTTTCTAGCCTGGCTGCACTTTTGTAATGTGGATTCTTTGAATTCTTTTAAAGAACTGCAAGGCTCCTCATGCATGGTTCCGAGGTGTGCTATTTTGGCTACATCTGAGAATTCCACAATTCTCAGATGAGGTGGTTGCAGATATTTTGTAATTCTGATTATATATCCTTCTTCTTCTGAATTGCCCAACTCAACATGTGGTAGAGTAACTAACGTACTACAAATGTTCTTCAGATCCACAACTAGATCATTTTTATTTTCCTGCACCATTCGCTCAAGCTCTTTAATTTTCCATTGCATTTTCCTGGAATTAAGTCTGCGTGCCCGGGATGATTTCTTTGCCTTGGGATCCATACATTTGTGGGCCATTTTCTCAGTCTTATTCATCTTATTCATTAACCTACAATCAGCCAATGACTTAGTACATACTTTGTTGTCTGACTGGCCTAGTTCCTGTCTCTTGAATGGTGGAGAGGAGCGTTTTGTTCTATCAAGTGGATCTTTCTTTCTCCTCCTCCCCATGTTCCCGTTCAGGAAAGAATGAGCAGGAAAGGGAGCAAAACTTCCCTTCTGAACCACTTGTGGCTTGCCTTGGCCTTCCTGCCCTCCTCTCCTTTCCCATGCATCATTCAAAGATGACATCTTTTTGCCAGGTAGATGCCCAAGTGGGCAGGTCTCTGCTCTCCAAGTCAATGCTTGGGTGAATAGCCTTTCCTTCTCACCTGTTTTTATTCTTTCCTCGGCCTTTTCATGTAGCACAGAGTGACCAGTTTTTCTCATTGAAAAGCACAAGTCAATGCCTCCAGGGGAATCTGAATTTCTTATTTTCCCTGAGCTTGGGAGCATATGAAATTGCAATTGAGAAATAAATCCTGTGTTTGCCAACGGGTCTTGGTCTCCCTCTATTCTTGTATTTGACCTATGTTGAGAGGCACAGGGCTTGGTCAGAGTCATATCACTCCCATCACTGGCTATGTGCTTCTCTGGTTTGGCATTCTCTTCAGCTCCAACCTCAAATCTGTTTCTTCTGCTCAGAGGGCCCTGTGCAGCAACATCATATTCAGGAAGGAGAGGGGATGCCTTTGCCTGGAGATCTATACCTTTGGATAGCCCATGGCTAGTGTTGGCTTCTCTTCTAGCTCCCCCTTTCTCTGGATGGTGTGATTCTCCTTCCTTTGCAGATTTATCAACAGGCTCTAACATTTTCCCAGAAGAGAATGGCCCCTTGTTATCGAGGGGTGGCATCAGGATTCCTGTTCCTGATGCACCTTCTTCTTTTAGGGTAAACTGAAGATGAGTGGAAGACGTGAGAACAGAACAGCATTTGTTCTGAAACACACCTTTTCTCCTGCTGTATAATACCTCCCCTTTCACTGAATTTGCTTGCAGAACCTTTGCTAAAATGGAGACAAGAGATGTCTTTTTTCCTGGATACCTAAAATCCATCTGGTCTTTATCCAAAATACACATTTTATCTGTTTCTTTCTGGGTAATGGTTTTGACCTTGTGTGAACAGCCTGGGACATCATCCAATGCTGACACTGTATTTGCTAGCTGGTCTGCAACTGTGCCCCTGTGCCAGGAAGGTTGGAGATAGCCTATTGGTCCTCTGTCCTTGTTGGTTGTTTTAATTTGAGGTAGGAAAGCTTCATTTAGAACCTCATCTGGTTCCATTCTTCTTTCTTGGGAATATCCCAATTGGTCTTTTATTTTTGTCTGTTCTGTAACTTGGGTACCATAATGACCAGAGGTAGCCAGCACCTGTGGAAGTGAGAAAGTACTTGCCTTGGAAATGACACCGTTGGAGTACATTAGATAGCTCATAGCTACTGTGTCCTCTCCTCCATCATCTCCATTCTCTGGCTTGTGCTGTTGTGTTCTTTTGACACCCTCCAAGATATCATCACCATTTGACTTTGCATGCAGTGTCCTCCCTGCATCAAATGATGTCTGTAGCCATGCTTGTGAAATACCACATCCTATTATTCCCTGAACATCATCTTCTCTCATGTCCAATTCATGATCACCTTCAAGAGAATCAGAACTCTGTGTGGTCAGAGTTACTTCCTCCTCATCTTTACTCTTTCCACTGTTTCTTGTATACTTTCCTCTTGTTGAATCTTCTCTTCCATGCTCTTGAAGCTTCAATGGTTTGTGCTGTAAAAGTGCTTTGCTGTCTTTATCCTTTGTGTATTCTATGTCTTCCTTGGCTTGTATATTTATATTTTCTTCCTCCTGCAGCTGACATGATTTTACTTCTCTGACATGATCAACAATTCTAGCCTGAGTGGACTTGTTACTTGTTTTTTTCACTGCTGTGAATGACTTCCTCTCTGATGGTTTTGGAAGAGGGGATCTTGCTAAATCAATGAGAAAGTCTGACTTTCTTGTTTGTGTGTATGATTCCACATGAGAAGGGGTAGGTACAAAAGTGCTGTTGCTCAAAACCACACTAGCTTCACTCTTGATTTTTTCTTTCCTTTTCTCTTGTTCTTGGAAAGCCAATTGGCTCTCGCGTGAAGTTGCTGTTGTCTTTTTCTTCCCAAGTATGGATTTTGGTATCTTTTCTCTCTCATATTCCAAAATTATGTGTCTGTTGGTGTTTTGTACACTAGTTGACCTGTCATCACTGATAGGCTTTAAAAAGGTTATTTTGGGGGCCTTTAATTCATACTGGAGTTTTGGACACAGAAAAGAGGATATTGTATTTACAATAATGACTTCTTCATTTGTTCTTCTATCCACTTCAGTGTAACATGGAAAAGATGTGGAAGCACATGTTTCTTCCATAACCTCAACTTTATTTGGATTTCTCAGCATCTTTTTCTCTTTCTCCTTGATCAACTCTGATCCCTGTGTAATAGGAGACATTGTCTCCTTGGCTATTCTATCCAGAGGACTAATTTCTTCCAAAGTCTTTTCCACTGTTCTTTTATCTTTCTGTGACACATGGTCCTCTTTTTTCATTCTGCTTACAATATTGTTAGTTGGCTTCTCACATATTCCCATTGTAGCTAATACAACATCCTGGAGTGTTACTGTTGGATGGCTGGATCTCATTATTTCTTGCACATGTACTTCTTTTATTGCTGGATCCCACTCCATGTATGGTGAAGAAATGTAAGTATGGGGTTTATGCCAAATATCTAGGTTATTTTTATCTTTCTGCATTAATTTATTTTTTTCTTTGTTGTTCCTCTGGGGTTCTTTTCCAAAAAGTAGGTGTTTGAAAGGTGTTCTATTTCCTTTAAAAACAATACATTTGAGACCCATTATGTCATTCATTTTCGGTATATTTTCCATTTTTCCATGTGGGAAGTAATGTCTTGATTTTATTCCATTACCCAAATCACCTCTATTAGTGGATTCTACAGATGCTGTTGGCCTGGTGCTACCAAATGCCTGTAAAGTGAGTGGTGGAAGACAAATCCTTGGTATTCCTGACTTTTCTCCTTCTGGTATCCTTGAATTCAAATTGGAATATGATAGAAGTGGGAAGGATGGACACATATTTGTTGGTTTTACTCCTGATGGATATTCCCCTCCCTGTCTTGTGCCCTCTTGCTTTATAGTGTTCAATAGCATGGGCAAATGCTTTCCATTGTGTTGTGACACTGATAGTTTCCCTGTCTTCAAAATAGCTTTGATATTCTTTACCCCTCCAATATTGAATTCTCTTACTCTACCTTTCTTTTTCACCAGTAGATGTTTCTGTGTTTCTCCTTCATTATTTGAGATTATCTCATCAACAGTTTCTTGATTTGACTTGAGGTGAGGTGAAGAATGGATAAAGTTACACACATTTGCCCCAATAAAATCAGGTTTAACCTTTGTGTGCTCCATGTTTACTGTCTCCTTTGTTATGTTCCATTGCAGGTCTAGCCTGTGGTTATGGGTTCCAGGGTCAGTATAATGGAAAAGATGTAGAAGTTCTGTTCCCTTCAGCTTCAAAATTCTCCTTCTGAAACATATTACACCTTGATTAAGTCTTTGTCTTATTTTATATTTCAGTCTTGTTCTTTTGGGAAAGATTGGCCTTTGGATAGAAAGAGAGTATGAAAATATTCTAGGTACATCTATTTCTTTTTGTACTTTTCCATATACCTTACATGATTGCCTTTTCTTCCTAATTCTTTGCGTAGGGTTGCTGCCATTCAATAATGAAATAACCACCTGGACTCTGGCCAATGATTTTTTCTCTTCTGGTAATAAAACATTTTTACAGTTTGAAGTTTTGCTGTCTGATCCTAAATGCAGCCCCGTGTTTTGTTTTATCTGCTCTGAAGGAGTCCAGTGTGCAGTCCTTTTCATTCCAGAACTATATTCTCTCTTCGTTTGATTTTTCAGAAATAAGCCTGACCTACTTGTCCTCCTTGGCTCACTGATTACCTTCGATAATGCTTCCTTTATAGGAGACATTATCTGTTGCAGGATCCAGGAAACGTTTTGGGAGTGCTCCAGAGAGTCCTCATGGGGAACCAATAGGGGCTGCTGCTGGTTTTGTCCTTCGCTCCTTAGACTTTGTCGTTTTTTATTACTTTTTGTAGACCCAAGTGGAGTGTCCGTTACCCTTCTTGCTTTTTTAGCCAATGGAGTTGAATATTCACAGTATGACCTATCGATGACATGTGATTTTACTTGCTTCCACGGGATACTGATTTGAAGTCTGTCTACTGTGGAGTGAGAAACTGGCTTTGGAAGAGCCTCAGAGCTACATTTTTCTGGCTGGTCTCCCTCTCCTATTATAAGTGAGCCAGTTCCTTCTGTACATGAAAGATGTTCCACAGGAATATATTTTCTTGATGTTTTGTCTGTCATTGAACTCCAAACATTGAAACAAATACTTTGCCCTGTTACCTCTTTTACTTCTCTTGGCTGTAACAAACCATAAAACTCTGTTGTGTTACTAAAATGTGTACCAGGTAATGATTCCTTTGCCTTTGGAATCGTAATCTTAGGGTATGTCGGTCTTTTCCAGTTTTCAGATTTATCTGTTTTCTTCCACCCTCTAATCTCAAGTAGGTGTATCTCAGAAAACGGCACAGCTCCCAGACCAAGATCTTCTTCAATTCCTGTGTTTCCTTCTTGCTCTGATAGATCAATGTCCATTCTTTGAGGAGTGACATTGTCCTTGGGGCATACTATATAGATGGAGGATGCTTCCAATTTGAAAGGACTTACATCTCTCCTTCCATCTGCTACAGATTCAAATGGTTGGGTATCACATTGTACGGTTGTCCTAAACAAAACCTGATCATCACACTGTTTCTCCCCAACTTTTGCTTTATGTAGGGAACTTCTCTTTCCAGAAGATTCTTCACAGATATCCCAGGAACCAGATGATTGGTTCATTTCTGTGTGCAGTGTAATAGGCACAGGGGTTTGTGTTGATGGTAGGTATGCATTTAATGCAGTTCTAGCTCTCACTATGTCTACCCTCTGTTTCTGTTCCATAGTAATGCTTAAAGTAGCAGGATCTGTCTCATTAGAAGACTGTGAACATAATAGTCTTTCCACTGGAAATTCTATTTTTGCTGGCTCTACAAGACAGTTTGTTGTTCTAACCTCCTCTATGTGCAACTTGCTTTGGACTGCTGTATCAACCACATCCAGTGCTGAGCAAATGGATTTTACAATGGGATCAACCACATCTTTAACTATCTTCATCACGTTCATACTGGTTTCTAAATGGGACTCACGATTTTTCCTATGTTTAGAGGCTAATTTCCCATTAAGCATATGTGAAAGTGATAGCTCCTTTTTCTTCATGGTTAAATGTATGGGATTTAACATCATTTTATTCTTTGATACTTGACTTTCAGAATCAGATAAAACTGTTGTGTAGCAATCTAAAGGCCCCAAGGGAGCTGTTGCTGAATTTTCTCCTAACTCTGCCTTCTCACCTGTGAGACGATCATCTGGGGTTTTATGAAGTGTTCTCTTATATTGAGTGTCCCCAGCTGTCATATGGGATGGAAGTTTATCACTCACTAATCTGGATGGTGGGATCTCCTCGCTCTCAGTGGCACAGAGTGAAACCTTTCTAGCACGTTCATTCTTTTGCTGCTTTACTTTGCAATGGCTTTCTGTAAAATATCTTGTGATATTAGGCAACTGTGAAACTGGTAGTTTCTGTTCTGCCTTCAAACTTGCATGTTTTGGAATCACAGTTTTTTTGTCTCTAAATTCTAATGGCTGGAGAGATAGCACGGCAGGTTGGCTTCTGGGTTTAGATAAGTGAAAGCCGGAGAAACCCGAAGATTTTAAGGCCATTATTAACTCATTTTCAATCCATGTCTCTTTTTTAAAAGTACGACAATCCAATTTCTTCCCAGAATCTCCGTCCTCAGGAGTCTCATGCACTGAATCAGTCTCTGGCTCCCGCTCTCCCGGAAATGGAATCTTTAGACTTGCCACAGCTTCTCTTCCCTTTTGAGGATGAGGATGCTTTCTCATTCTTTCAACTTGAGAGAAATCCATGAGATATCTAGAAACAGATTTCAAAGTAGTTTCCCTAATGCTCTGTTCTTGCTTCACTTTTTCCACCAGACAAGATAAATCCCAAGTCTTTCTCCCTTCTGAACTACTTTGTTCAGATTCCAACTTGCAAGGATCAGGATTTGTTCCACAAAGGACTCCAGACTTAAAATGTTGGACATAGTGTGGAACTGATGACAATTTAGGGGTGTTTTCCTCTTCTTTTTTCTGTTGTCCATTAATTTCCATTGTGTTGCTGGATCTGTTTTGTAGTTCTGTTGAATTGGCCTTCAAAGCTCCTCTATCACACAATTTTTCTAGTTCTCTATGTGTATAGTTGCCTCTTTCTACTCTTAGTTTATTTCGCTCCATTTTTAATGTTTTGTATAATGTAATACATAACTTGTTTGCAATTGAAGTTAGTGGGAGAAATGAAAATTCATGAGCTGTCCTTTGCTTTCCTGGCATGCCTTTTCTCATAGGTCTTGAATTGTTTTCCCATGTTTTCCTGCCATCCAAATGACTAGACTCAGTAAGCATCTGTGAAAAAAGAGGCATCTTGGCCTTTCTGACTTTACATCTGACACCCATCAGATCTTTTCTTTCTAGAAATTTTAATGGCTTTTTATGCCTTTTAGACTTAGATGACTTAGACATTATCAATATTGTTAATTTCTCTCTTTGCAACTCTTTATATCTATCAGCAAAATGACTACCCACTCTGTTCGCAGAGCTTTCACTCCAAGGATCTGTATGTATAAAGTTCCGTGATGCAGTATACGAGGTGTCTTGGTTATCTGTCTTGAACACATTTTGAGTTTTTATGTTTCTGTCGACATCTTCAAGTTGTGAGGAAACATCACTGTGGGCATCTAACGTCCTTATGGAGCCCCTGTCAGATGGAGCACTCAGGTCTATTTCAGCAATGGAAAAATCATCCAACATTGTTCTCATTGCTTTTGGACATGTACTTTTTTCAGATTTTCTAAGAAGTGTGTCTTTCAAGTCTAGACCTGATTTCACTGAATGAGGCACCTTTGCTTCAATTTTATTTAAGTCGAAGGGGTGATCATTCTGGGGAGCTACCTCTCCAGTGTGCTTCTCAGCCTCCTTCCTGTCCTCGGGTGCATTGGCCTTTTTTTCCCTGAAATCAGTCCCAGGGGTTCCCTCTCCATTCGTATTTTGCTCCTGCTGAGGCAGGAATGAACTGGATTTTGTTTTCTCCACTATGTCTGTCTCTGCTTTCACTTGATCATCAGAGGAAATAGGTACGGCAGAAAAAAGGACATCGAGGATGATATCTAGCTTGGGTTTACCTTGGTTCAACATGGCTTTGAAGTTGCATTTTAATTGCATTGTGTGGCTTGGTGCACCCCGTTTTGTAGTATTAAATGTCTGGGAAATGGGTACCTTCTTTGTCTTCAGGAGTATGTATTTTGGATTCACTTTCTTTCTCCTAATAATATGCTTTAAGTCGTATCTTTTTCTTTTCAGTTCAGCTGCAGAAAGAATGGGTAAATCCAAAGACGCTACAATCTTTTTTGGTCTTTGGTGCAGTAACCTTTCAATCTTTTTCTCAGTAGTAAGCTCTTCAAGTAATCCCGAGTATTTGACATAACTGAAAAAGTCAGAACTCTGTGACACCAGGGTCTTTGGAAGTAGGTTTTTTAGATAATCATTGTGAGGAATATTAAATATCCATGATATGGGTGCCTTTTTTGTCTTCAAAATTACACGCCTAGAACTCTTTTCACTTCTCAGGGTTCTATGTGTTAATGTCTCCTTTTTAGATTCAAACAGGCCTAAGGTGGAGATATCCGAGGACTCTAGCATGGTTATCTGTTGATCCCTTTTAAATTCTTCTCTTTCTTCATTATCATAACTAGCCTCTTCCCCTGCAAGACTCCTGCCACTTGGGAGACTGTTTTTACCTTCCCCAATTAAAACCTCACCCACTGATCGTTTCTTTGACAGTAGCAGAGGAAACTTGGAACTCTCTGAACATATGTCATTTGGTATCTCGTGCTTCGTCTCTGACTCTTGCACCAGCAAACGTTCTACAGACTGTACTTGTGAGATGACTTTTTCTATGATAAAAAGAATTTTCTCACTTCCTTGGTCTTCTGACCTGTCAAGGTCAGACGTCTTCCTCTGCCCTGACTGGAAGGTGAACTGTTGAATTTTATTAAATACTTTCTTTTTACTCTCTTCTTCCTCTCCCTCTTGAAAACTGATGGAATATGAGGCCAGGTCCTGATCCAGTGGTGAAACTTCCTCCCTGATGTATTTAAAACTGAGGTTCTTTTCTCTTTTGTCTATTTTGTTATGTATACTAATATTAGGTGTAACAGTCACAAGGGTATCCATTGTATCTGACATGTTTTTACCTAGAGTGACTTTCATTTTGGATTCAAAGCTACATCTCAGTTTCCCTCTATGTTTCATGGTACTAGCACCATGAACATGGAGCATGGATGACTTCTTCACTTTTGTAATTCCACATCTGAGATTTGCTAAAATGTTCACATCTGAATTTCGTTTGAAGTTTCTTTTTCTTTTGGTTGCAGATAAAGCAGGCCTGGATAAATTAAAAGATGTTGTATTTTCCTTTTGAATACTATCAGCTTGCTCTTTTGGATCATTGGCATCAGAATGAAGATCATGTTGTTCGCCGGAGGAAAATACGATTTCATTCATCTGTGCTTCCTCTGACTTTGAAGGTAACAACCCATCTTGGCTCTCTATATTTTCTAGTGGAAACTGATACAATATGGGGCATGAAACAGAATGCAAAATAGTTTGTGTACGATGTGTTTGTTGTTCCACTGCCATACTCGTACTTTGCAGCTGTCTTGCTTCCTTGTGTAGTTTAATAAGATCATGATCCTTCTGATATGCATCAAATAAGAAGCCCTGGCGATTATCTAGAGTCACTAATGTTTTATTTTCTTCAATCTGCTTCTGATCCTCCAAAATTTTAGAAAAACCGCTCAGACTAACGGAATCTGGGTCACATACTCTCTTTCCATTTGGCGGTGTCTCTTGCGTTTGCTGCATATGATCACAACTTGTGTCTGTCTTTTGTCTGTTTGTCTCCAAACTGAACTTACTATTCATTCTGATGTTAAACAAAACAGGAGCTTCAGAGTGAATTATATCTGAAAAGACATTTGCTATCTTTTCCCTTCGCTCTAAATTTCTGGACTTCCTTTTAAAATTGCCTGGCAGTTCTTTGCTCCCGTTGCACTCAGGCATGTATGAAGTCAATGCCCTCAGAGTTCTATATTCTGGTCTTAGGAACATTTTCTTCCTTGTTAATTTCAATATATTTATCTTCTGATTATATTTCAAATCATTGGCAGGAGACTGCAGGAGTGGCACTTGCAAATCATTTGATAACTCTGGATTTCTCGGGAGAAAATTAAAACTGAGGTTTCTTTCAGGCTTTTCACCAGCTGGGGATCCATTCTCCATAGCTGGGTTTAAACCCTTACCAAACGACACATCATTCCCTGGTATGGGAAGTGGGATCTTTATATTCTTAGAGACCAGTAGGTGATTTTCTGTCTTGGTTGCTTGGGGTCCTGTAGGTGCTCTAGGAGTCACCAGGACGCTCTCTAGAGCATTCTGTGTCCACTGTGTGTGGTCCTGCACATCATGCTTCTTATTGGGCAGCTTCCATGCTAAAGAGCCTGGTTCTGGCTCTGCTGTATTAGGGTCATTCGCTAGCTCACTATTCATATTGAGCTGAATGTCTGGGGGGCCATGAGGAGCTGCTTCTGAACCAGGCTTTCCCGCTTCTTCCTCTCCAGCGCATACCTTTTCTTCTCTGTCATTGATTGCATCACCCTGAAGAAAAAAATCAACATACCCTGGCTTTCCTTCATCTACCTGTCCTCCTTGCTGTAATGGAATATGATGGGATCCATCTGAGTCTCCTTGCAATCGGCTAGGCCTGGGAGAGAAAAGTAGATTTAGAAATTCATAGACTGGTTCATTTACTTGGTTGACCTTTTCATACCTGGTCTTCAGGTTGAGTTCTGAATTCTTTCCAGCTAGAGTGCTAAACTTTGGCAGGTGTGTTGGCTTCTCTTCTATAGACTTGGCCCCCTTATTACACTCTGTAAGCAAAAATCGTACTTTCTTAGTCATCATTTTTGAACAAGGTAAAGCAGGCATGCAGTAATCTGAAGTTTCTGAAAAAGAATCTAGTTCTTGTTCTGGTAAGTCAACCTTTGTTGATAAAGAAGAGCAACTCGTTTTCTCTGTGTCACTTCTAGAACATTCAAGTTCACCTTTTCTTGTTTGATTTAAAGTCCACAGTTGTTTGCTGGATGTCAGAGGAGTCATCCCCATACCCACTGAGTCTTTGAAGTTGTTTTCTACCATTAAGCATCCCTTCATATTTTCAACCTCTGCCAAATCTGTGGGGTCAGAACAAACAGGTCTGGTAAGAATTTCTGCAGAAGGAGTTGGTTGAGGAAGTTCTTTTTCTGTTTTAAGTTTCTTTTTTAGATCTGAATTCACTCTCAGGTTCAAACTCTTTTGATCTGCTTCTTCATCCCCTTTCACTCCATCTTGCAATTTAGTTGCTAGTGACCTTTTAAAATTACTTCCTATGTTTATGAAATCTGAGCATTTTCCTTCCTCATCAACTAGTGATTTCTCTTGGTTTGAACCTATGTGACTGAGCGTTTCTTCATTTAACCTGCTGTGTCTGTGAATATGAGGTAAAGTAGCCTTGTGAGGGTAAATAACATTGAGAAGCCGATCTGTCTTCTTATACTGCAGCATCTGTTCTAATATGTTTTCATTGCCTCTTGGTCTTTCTCTGTGATTTGGCAAGCCATGTCTATGGCTATCTGGTCTTAGTGAAATTTCTGGCACTTTTGCTTTCATAGTTACATATTTGGGTTTAAGAACTTTTGGCCTTCCTGGTAATATTTTTTGCATTTCCTGGCTCTTCAAATATGGTGAAGTAAGCAGATGGCTAATGAAAGACCCCAGAGCAACTTTGGACAAAGCTCTGCTTAACACTTCCTTTTCTCTTGCAATACCTGCAATCTTTCTAGGGTCCCCACCAACTGGGGGACCACATTTTGTGGTTCCATGGGAAACTTCACCAGTCGGTATATTCTCCAACATGGCAACAGGATTCTTTGGATCTGTACTTTTTCTCTTCCTTGGTGTCTCTATGCATTGCTTCACATTCCCATGTTGGCTGGACCCCTTCGTGGGGCATGGACAAGTCCCCCAAGTTATTTGTGTTTGAGGAGTTTGTAGTTTGACCTCTGGTTCTTTCTCTTGATTTTTCCTCTTTCCTACACCGCTCTGCTGTGCTTCAGATTGGACACAATTGGGTATCTGCTGGACTTGCAAGTCCACCGGGAAATTTTGGATCAGATGTGGAGCATCTTGATCATTAATAAGCAGCCCCTGTGCAAAAGAGCTCAGTTCCAGATCTGATGTATTTTGACGGCTCTCCTCCAGATAGAGCGGAAGGCATGAAGGATGCTGTACAGCAGAGTTTTGCAAACCTTCCTCTCCAGCTTGTACTTTTTCTTCTCCACCACAGAATAAATCAGTTTCTTGTGCTTTTTCCTCTTTGTCAAGTAATTGGGGCATCTCAAATCTATATCTTTCCTCCATGTTTGTTTTCTTTTCATTTGGGTTTTCTTTTTGCCTCCTTGCTAAATGACTGAGCCCTGTTATTCTTAATGTATCTGTCTTGGCTTTTAATCTGTTCTCCATTTCCAAAGCAGGAGGTTCAGAAATAGCATAAGGAATGCTGTGAAATGCATCACTTTGTGTATTTTTTATGTTGCTTCTAGGTTGACATTCCAATTCTTCACTATCACTTATTCCATAATTCTGATTACCATATTCTGTAATATTAAGTATGGACGGTATCTTTTCCTTCAAAATCTTATCTTCTGTACTTTCTTTACTTTTTACACATGCTAATTGCTCACTATTTCCTTGCTTTTGGGTTCCTAGTGTAAAGAATGAATTGATGTCTATAGATTTCAGAGCAGTTTTCATAAAGTCATTTTGTATATTCCCCTTTGGAAAGCTCGTTTCTATATCTGGCTTACTGGTTGGTACCTTTTCTCCATTTGAGACTGGAAGATGGGAATTTTCTGAACTTTTTAACATCTTCATTGTTTTCAGTCCTCTGTTTGATTCCATTTTGAAAGAGGAAATCAATTTCTGCATCAGTCGTGATATAATTCCATTAAAAAATATCTCATATTCTAGATCATGCTGACCAGATGTTGTTTTACTACTTGGGCCACAAAACTCTGCAATATCAATTTTGATTGCTTGTGGAAGTGGGTCTTTAAAAGACTCTTGATCATTCCAATTTGCAGAACAAGTTGCACTTCGTAGAGTATTGTCCATGAGAGATTGTTCTAGCTTAAGTGAACCTTTTGGTGAAATGTTCTTTAGTCCCCTTTTATTTCTGTGAAGCTGCTTTATATTAACAGTATTGCATGAGACTCTTCTTTTCTCAATAGAGTGTTTTTCTACATCTGGTGACTTATTTTGCTTTAGAAAAAAATCTTTACATACCATTAATCCTAGCACAACTTTCACTAGATTTCTTTTGGAATATTTCTTAATATAAGGAAGAACCGGCCTGGAAATATAAATAAGATACAGGGCTATACTTGATAGGGCTTTCCTTTTCTGTTTTTTGATGGTAGGAAGAAGAGGTAACGAGTCATATGGAGAATACTGCCTTAATTTTGATGAAGCAATTTGTGGTTGGTCCTTTTTCTTTATGCTCTTTGGTCGTGGTGTTTCTTTAGCAACCAAATATGGCATTACAGCAGAAACTAGATGCTTGGCATTCTTGTACCTAGTAGCTTGATTCTGAGTTGATTCTTTAATTTTGTTTAAATCTTGGAAACAATTATAGGACTGGACCTCATTTAAGTGTTTATTAGATTCTAGGGTCTTGATCAAATCTTGAAACTCAATAGAACATGAGGTATCAGTCAAATGTAGGCTCTTGTCTACATCTTGGGCCCGAGGGGACTCTTGCATGCTGCTACAAAATAGGTTTCTTTTCACATCTTGTGGCAGAACCAAGCATTTGGCTTCTGTGTCATGCTGGCTACTGATTGATTCTTGGTCGTAAACAAACTGTTGCCCCTGACAAGTTAATTTGGCTTCATAAAAGCTTTGATTCTTAGTAGTCTTTTGTCCAGGGAAAGAACTTTGTGCTTGGACCAAAGTATCCACTTGAACAGAATGTTGTTTCTGAATCAATGATTCTTGAGATTTGGGGAGCAGAAAAGAAATTTTACCCTTAAAGGTCACTTTGGATTTGAAAGAAATTTGATTTCTCACATTTTCTTCCAGAAGACTAATTTGGTCTCTAGTGAGAAATAAATTAATAAAAGAGCACGAGGCCACCTCAGGAGTTTCACTTTCTTGACTAACTGTAGATGTCTTTGTCCATCTATAGTTAGAAGAATACACTAAAGTATTGGGATTTTTGGTTTTCATTATTGAAAACAATTTATTTGATGAAAACTGTACTGGTTCTTGTTCCTTTTCTGGATGGTCTTGATGGCTTGGGAAAATCTTCTCTATTTCTGAATGAATCATTGACAGAGATGAGTTACTCCTTTGTGTGGATGACAAAAGACTTTCACTAACGTTACTTATGTGGTATTTCCTCTCACAGCCATGAGGGTATTGTGGGGGTAATGGTGTTTCATCCAGAGATGGAACTCTGTCTTCAAAAGGACCTTCATTTCTTTGAGATATAACTGGGGAACAGACAAGTGATGAAATCATTGTTCTTTCTGAAAAAACATCAGTACTGAAAAATAAAACAAAGTGAATGACTTATCATTTAGGCCATACTTTATATAGGAACTCTTCTAGATTTAAGGAACCTCAATAAAAGATAGGGCTGGAGCGATAGCACAGCCGTAGGGCCGGGTTCAATTTTTCTGCCCCTCTCAGAGGGCCTAACAAGCTACTGAGAGTATCTTGCCCGCAGGGCTAAGACTGGCAAGCTCCCCATGACGTATCCGATATGCCAAACACAGTAACAAGTCTCACAATGGAGGCATTACTGGGCCCGCTTGGGCACATCAATGAACAACAAGAGGACAGTGACAGTGACAGTAACAATAAAAGATATGAAAATACAGCACATGAGAGAGGTAAATAGGAAACTCATTGCCACATTATTCCATTATTTTAATAAATTACCAACAGAATTAATTGTTTTCACATACCAGAAAATTACAGACATTTTACTAAAGAAAGTCTGTACGAGTTTATTTATATGGTACAGTTGCAGTTTAAAGATTTTTTTCTTTGGGATTGGAGCGATAGATAGTACAGTTTGGAGAACATTTGCCTTGCACACGGCTCGACCAGGTTTGATCCCCAGCATCCCATATAGTCCCCTGAGCACCGCCAGGGGTAATTCCTGAGTGCAGAGCCAGGAGTAACCCCTGTGCAT
>JAOXYA010482915.1:0-16125 GCA_028565675.1 Sorex palustris | reverse complement strand
ATTTGCAGGACATTTTCTCTATTCATCTGAAGGCAGAGGTTCAGCACGAGGGGGGCAGGCAGGGCTGTGCCGGGCAGGGGATGCTCATGGACCTCCCTAGATGGGAATCCCTATTGCCTCTGTCTGAGCTTGGTGATGGAATGAGCACTCTCTCCCATGCACGCCAACTTACCCACTGTTTGGCAGGCACCTTCAAACTGTCCAGTACCACCTGCAAGGCTCGTTCGTCAGAAAGAGGGACATACATGGAGAGAGCGGCCGCTGCTCCCCATTTTTAGAATAAGTGAGACCCATCTAAAGGGTGAGCTCACGGCCCCACAGACAGGAAGTGGGGGAGCAAGTGAATTTGAGTCTTTTCAGTGCCCAGCTGTTCCAGCTCTTCACTTCCTGCATCTCTAATACTCTGAGAGCTGTGTCCTAAGTTGTTGATGGTGGGTGTGGCCCCACAATGGCTGAGACAGTGGACAGTGCTGGTGTGGCTGAGGCACCATTTACCGTGTTCGCACCCTAGTCTGTTACTTTACCTTTATTCTCACAGCACATGACCCAGTCTCACTGATGCATGTACTGTAGCCCATCCACTTCTTTGGAGAAAGGTCCAGATGTTAAATTCACAGGTCTGGGAGTCAGGGGGTTTGTCATGGAGGCTGTGCGATCTTAAGTCAGCTAACCTTTCTGGGTGTGGCTTCCCTTGTCTAAAAATTCCCATGTCAGTCTGTAACTGTACCTCACAGTGATTCATTTAAAACTAAAACATTAAATGTTAAAAAATATAAATAAAATAAAATAAAAATTCCCACGTCATTTAGGATTAAAGAGATCCCAATAGAGGCCCAGATTTCATATCTTTTTCTAGTTCTTCTCCCCTCCTCTTTCCCTTGGGCTGTCCTCTCTGCAGCACCAAATGCCATCATCTGTCACCTCCCCATCCTCTTGAATTTCCAGCTCATGCTCTCCGGTTGAGTTGGAAAAAAAAATTATCAAGTATCGTAATGGAGTAGATGTTGTATAAAATCCACTTTATAAAAAGCTTTATGAAAAGCATTGTTTCAATTTAAACTACTTTTGCTTTTCCTGGGCCAACGCTTGTGAATGTACTTACATGGCAATAAAATATGTGCTGCATGTATTTGTTCAAATACTATTTCTTGAGCCTCTTGTAGGTACACAGTGCTATGCATTGTGCATGACACGCAGTCAGTGCTCAAGGAAGACTGATGAGCAAAAGGTTGAATTAATGGATTTGGAATTTTCATGGGCAGAGATGGCTGCTATCTGCACAAAATGATTTGAGGAGTGAAAAGGCTAGACTTTAGTCCTGAAGACCCTCTCCAGTTCTTTTCACTGTGAGTTTCCAGTGAGGGCTGAGCTATAAGCAGCTCACAGGTTTCTAAGCCCACAATGAAACCAAGCTCAGTCTCTCATTCCAACGCTGTTTCCAATAGCTTGGCTGGGCAGAGTCTGAAGTTCTAACTGCCTCTCAAGGTCTGAGCTGGGTCCTGCTTTCCAGGAGCCTAGGTCCCACGCTGAATCAGACCAGCTCTAATTCTTTCTGGCACGCTAGTTGTTGATGGTGTAAAGTTGGGGCAAAAAGCTAATTGTGGAAGGAGAGGTTACCTGTGTACAAGTTTTTTTTCTTTTTTTGTTTTTTGGATCACATCTGGTGTTGCACAGTGGTTACTCCTGGCTCTGCACTCAGGAATTACTCCTGGTGGTGCTCAGGGGACCATGTGGGATGCTGGGATAGAACCCGGGTCTGCTGCATGCAAGGCAAATGCCCTGCCCGCGTGTTATCACTCCAGCCCCCGTACAGCTTTTTTTTTTTCTGGCTCTTTATCCTCTGACTGCTTACCTTGTCTCCTAATCCTCCTGGAGACACTGAGAAGAAAGTACGGGATGTTAGGGTGGAATGTTAGGGTGGATGTTAGGGTGCATGGCAGAATGAACTCTAGTTTGGGAGCTAGATTATGCTGGAATGAGTCTGGCTTTGCCCCCTACTTATTTTAAGACCATGACAGATTTTCTAAGGTCTTCCTTTACCTAAATCCCTGCAAGTGACTTAAGGCAGGGGAAGGGGCCCATTACTCCTAACTCAGAGAGGGTTGCCAGCATGCCATGGGTCCACACAAGGAAAGCCCTCTGTCCATGGTCAAACTGTGGTAAATACTAAATTTCCCACCTCTCCACCCGGCTTTCAGCACAGAAGGAGGCAAATCCATTAGGAGTTGAATAGCTGCCATGTTCAAAGACCCTCTCCCCTCTAAGAAGCTACTCTGAGCCTAGTGGTTTAGATCCCTCATTCATGCCTTATGACCAATGACACAGCAAAGTACTTGTCTTCAAGGTGGGGTTTGTTACTGAGATTTCACAGGAGGACCAAGCTAAGACCCAGATCCACCTGACCACCACACTGAGGTTTAAAAGGTTGGGAAGAGGGGCTGGAGTGATAGTGTAGCGGGTAGGGCATTTGCCTTGCATGCAGCCGATCCAGGTTTGATTCCCAGCATCCCATATGGTCCTCCAAGCACCACCAGGAGCAATTCCTGAGTGCAGAGCCAGGGGTAACCCCTGTAGATCACAGGTTGTGACCCAAAAAGCAAGAAAAAAAGGTTGGGAAGATGTCAATATCCATTGGTCTCTAGGAAGCTCCATGTGGGCACGGTGGCCAACTAAACCCTTTCCTCCATGTGTGCATCCGACCCTTTCTTTTGGGGCCGCTTCTTTGCTTTACAGATTGACATTTGTGCTGGACAAGGACAGAACATTCCATGGCCCCCTCCTCTTGAAAGTGGAGAACTTAGCTGGAGGACTCCCTTGTGACATCAGGGCTGGCTCTGAGCACCTGGGATAATCTTCTCCTCTACTTCACTTGGCAGAAATGCAGTGACCCCTTTGATCCTGAGGGCACTAAATATGGGGGGAGGGGGAAGCAGGGGATGGTTGCATAACCTAGACATTTAAAGTTCTCATCAACTCTAATCATTAAAAATAAAACCCCCAACTTTCAATTCAGCAGAACTCCTTTGTGCTGTGGCCTCAAGTCTGAGGATCGGCTGGTGGTGTCTCTCGACGGGACTGTATTGGACACAGATGCTACACGTGGGCTGTGGTGAGGCTCCCACCCCCTGTGCAGAATTTTCCAGCAGATGCTTTCAAGGAACCCGAGAATTCCACGGAGGTCTGTTTCAATCCAAAGAAAGACCTCTTCTCCAGGCTTCCATACCAGAGGCTGCAGAAGCAGGCCCGGGAAACAAATAGATGTTTTGGTGAAACAAAATCTCCGCCACAGTTGGCCTGCATTTGGAGCATCTAACAAGGCCCAACTGATTTCTGAGGCACAGATGACAGGGGAGGCTGAAACCCCCAGCTCGGAGACCTCCTTCTCTTCCAAGCCTGGCCGTTTCATGACCAACACTGCACAGAATGGTGGGGGGTCTGGCCGTGCATGACTAATAGGGGCCGGCTGGTGGGCTGTGCTGGGGGCCTGGGTGTGGGGTCTGACGGGCAGTTCCTGCGTCACTGGGGGCAGGTAGGCAGAAGCCTGGCAGCTGGGCAGTGGAGACAGCTGTCCTGCTTCTTCCCAGAATTCCCAACTCTCCAAAACCACCTGCAGGGTACAGTGACTTTGGGGGTGGGGGGGGAAGAGGAGGGCTGCAGAAGGGGGGAGCTGGTTACTGTGGTAACCGCTCTCTGTTGTCCAAACTCCAGGGCTAATCCCCCTCAGCTCGGGGAGGTGCCTCTGTCACTTGATCTGCCTCAGGAGATAGAGAAGGTTTGTTTCCCAGCTTGAAAAACATGCATTCCATCTTTTAAAGTTTCCAAAGGACATTCTGAAAGTCAATGTCCTCATCTGAGACTCTTCTGTCTCCATTTTTTTTTCTCTGAGATGGAAAGTTAACAGTCCCACCACCACAAACCACTTCCTCATCTCCGGGAACAAGCTTTTTCTCTCCCATTCTCTACAGTGAGGGGATTCTGGGGTCACTTTTCCATTCAGGTCCAGCACAAGGGCAGCTGGAATTCAGGCCAATGTTAATGCCTGCATTCAGGACTTTGTGGCTGCAAACTTTGTGGCTCCTTCCTGAAGAGCAGATGGAGAAGGATTGGGGGCAGTGCATGGGACTTCTTCACAGTGCAGTCACAAAAGTTCCTGGAGTAGACATTAGGGAGGGGGTCTCTGTGCATGTACTTTTAAGAAGGACCTCTCCAGCCCTGCATGCAGGTACGGCTGCTTCCAGGGGGTGGTAAATGCTTGAACTTCACTCTGGAAAGCAGCTGCCCAGCTCAAAAGTGGTGGTTAATCAAGAAGCAGGCCTGGGAAGTGTCTGCAGAGCCCATCAGCCAGCCCAAAGCAGGCAGGGCATATGGAGAGCTTGAAATATGCTGAAAACATTTGTGTCCCCTATACTGACCCTCCAGTACAACCTCCAGGAATAGCTTCGTTTTACCATAAGACAGGAAGCTGCTCACACAAAAATAGATTCTTTCTGGGTCTTTCTAAATGCAAACTCTGGATAATGCCTCAAAGTAGGGTTCTCCTTTCTCTTCACCTTCACCTACTATGACTTTCTCAGGGTTCTTGGAAGGCAGATTTTACCATGCCATGTGCTCTTGCTCTGCAAAGATCCTGCTTGCTAGGTGGCTGCTGGCCCCTGCATTTTCCATCTCTTCACCTTCCAAGATTTTCCTTCCTCTTCCCTTTTCTTGGGACCCTTTCCTGGGTGGGGGGAGGAAGTAGGGTAGAGGCGTGGGGGAGAAAGAGGACCCCATCCCACTCATTCTTCTTAGCTACAAGACTTGCCCCTCCTTTCTTTCAGAGGAATCATAATAATGATCTTGATCATGATAACTGTGCTATACTTCTCATTGCAATAAGAAAGTGCCTCACACGTGGCCATGCCTCAAGGATTGGGCTGGCCTTTTGTGATGCTTCTGGGCTCCAACTCACTGCTGATGAAAGCAGTTGTAGTTTAGGTAGTAAATGTTCAATGTCTGCCACTTGGTGGGCCTGTAAGAAATGGTGGAGAGAAGAAGAGAGAAAAGGAAGCAGAAGCATTGTTTCTGGTATCCCCGTGGGAATCCCAGCCTTCTAGAAACTCTCTGGAGCAAGAAGAAATCCTGACTCAGGGAGATCCCTCTTGTGCCCCCCCACTCCAGTCATCTCTATCATCAAGAAGGGTTCGTCCTGACACACATTGTTTGACAGTTTCATGAATGATCATGAGGAGCGAGGAGCATTTCCAAAGAGCAGTTCATGCATGAGCAAAAATAAAAGGGCATGACAGAGTTAAGTGAAATCATGATACTCATGAGAGGGACCTTGGAGGAAGAGTGGACTTGCTGCTGGCGTTTACTCAGCAGGATAGGACAGGCTTGCAAGTAGGGCCTGTTGATATAGGGACAGACTCTTCTACAAATCCAGTCACCGAGGCGGAGAAGTTTCGTTGCCACCTGCCCAAGGTACCCCAAGTAGGGGAATAGAATGGGACTAAGGAGTCCATCTGTTCCATGTCCATGATTTCCTCTGTAACCTCTTCCCAATACCCTGTCATCTGAGAGTGCATGAATATTTTGAAAAATTAATCGTGGGCACCATGATTCGCTGACATGTTCTAACACTACACTCTCCACTAGGAAGTCCCCCAAGCAACCACTCCTCCTTCCCACCACGGTGAGCTCAGTTCTACAGGACCAGTTCTCAGCTGCTGTTGCCTTTGGCCTTGTGTTATTCCCTTACCATGTTTCTTTACATCCCACATTTGAGTCCATGTTAAAACATTCTGATGCTGAGTGTTTAAATGTGCCAGTACCTCAAAAGTAAGATCATGTCTGGGGGCTGGAGAGATATCACACAGTGGGTAGGGCATTTGCCTTGCATGCAGTCAACTCGGGTTCGATTCCCAGCATCCCATCTTGTCCCCTGAGCACTTCCAGGAGTAATTCCTGAGTGCAGAACCAGGAGTAACCCCTGTTCATCGCCAGGTGTGACCCAAAACTGTCCTCCCATTGTTCATCGATTTGCTCGAGCGGGCCCAATAACATCTCCATTTTGAGACTTGTTACTGTGTTTGGCATATTGAACACGTGACGGGCAGTTTGCCAGGCTTTGCCGTGAGGGTGAGATACTCTCTGTAGCTTGCCGGGCTCTCTGAGAGGGGTGGAGGAATCGAACCCAGCTCGGCTGGGCTGGCTGCGTGCAAGGCAAATGCCCTACCGTTGACCCAAAAAGCAAAAAAAAAAATAAAAAGATCATGTCTGACTTTAAGGTTACGTGCTTCCCTTTGCATATGTCCTCTTGGACTGAGCTGATGCAGACAGGAAAGAGGCATGGACTTCTCTTTCAAAGAGCAGTTCCCTGAGCAGGACAGGCCTTGGAGATCCCCTAAGCCCTGAGCAGTGGTTCAGTGGTTCAGTCCTGCGGACCAGGAGGCATCCTTTTTTTGTTCATATGGTAGAATTTCCTATTGTCTTGGCTATTGGGTAGATGGCCAATAGCCCAGAGGGAGACTGAGTCATTGTCAGTTTTTGTCACCTCAGAGGTGACCAGTCTCTTATTACTAATTCCGGGATGATGCAAGAACCTTAGGTATGGGTGAACCAGGAGGCCCTTCTAGAATCATTCAGAGCAGGGTTGGCCACATCCAAGAAGCAAGTCTGGCATCTTATGCCCTAAGAACTACTTTCTGGCCTGTATGGGATCTCTAGGGCTCCCTCCTCCACCTTGTGCCAGCTCTCAGGACTGAAGGCCCATGGACTGTTGAGCCTGCTTGGAGGCTCAACTGTTGAAGAGAGATTCAGGTCAGCCAAAGAGGTGCTGATTAGAGTCAGGAAGGCAGGTAAGGGTAGGACCTTTCTATGCACCGTGTGCCCAGTGGACATGAGGGGAGTGAAGCTGGACTATCTCAAAGGTTCCAGCTGGTTCTAGAAGGGTCCAGGAGGCAGCAGAATAATGGACATGAGAGTGAAGTTGGAGGGTGATGGGAGAAGGGGAGGCAAGCCTCAGATGCTCCCTTCTCCCGAGTGATACAGGATGGAGACGCAAGTGGGCTTCACCTGAGAAACAGACTTCCTCCATGAGTGTGACATCATCTATCCCTCTCAAGGTCCCACAGGAGCTGCAAATGACAGTCATGCCAGATTTTTCCCCCTTCCCACCGCCCAGGGAAGCCTACAGCCCACTCGAGCTCAGAAATAGAAGAGGGATGGGAGTGAGGAAAGCAAAGCAACCGGCACTGCTCCTCCATGGTCCACAGCTCCTGCCCATACCGCAGCCATGGAGAAAGGAGATGCAGGCATTGGGGGACAGAATCAAAGTTTGGTTTAGACGACATGGGGCAGTGAACTCCTCTGGAGCATGAGCTTGCCCAGATGCCCAAAGGCAGCCGGAAAAGCTCTGGCACCTGCTTGAGGCAGGGAGATGGTGCCGGAAGGGTGGTATCTGATGAAAGAAAAGAGTAACCCTGTTCCCGGGGCTCCCAGGAGACAGAGGGCGACATGATGAACCAGGAGAATCCTCAGACCAGTCTCTCTGCCTTCAGTCTATTTCTCCTACTCAGAGTTATCCTAGTACCTTCCTTGGACCCCTCCCCCAGCCCAGCCCTACTCCATGGGACACTGAGATTCCACCCCCACCGCCCAGCAGCTGGAACCCCCTTTGGGTCCAAGACCCAGCCCCACTCCCACCTCAAGAGGGGCCCCTAGTCCTAGGCCTCGCAGCAGCATTAAGTGAAACCACTCAGTGATGTGAAGGACCAGCAGAAGCATAAATTATTCATCCTCCCAGATATTATGGGTATTCTGGAGAGGAAGTGGGGCTGGAAGGATGGTTTCAGCGCTGTGGTCTCAAAGCACTGGACCGCATCCATTGGCCAAGGTGCAGGAGGATTTTCCGCCTTAAAGGAACTTTTCTCTGAGGGTCTGTCTCCTGGGCAGCAATTCAGCCGTGGAAGAATTTGCTTACTACTTTAGCATTGCCACTGTGTGTGTGTGTGGGGGGGGGCTGTTGGAGGATATGAGAGGGAGAGGGAGAGGATGAAGGGAATGAGAGGGAGTGAAGCAGAGAAAGGAGAGAGGAAAGAGGAGAGAGGGGAGAGGGGAGGAAGAGGGAGAAGAGAGAGCCGCAGATCCACTCCAGACTGTGGATTTAACAGGTAAGCAGATTCTCCCCATGTGCGCTGAGTCCTGGGGTACTCCAGAAGGGGGTTCAGCTGCTCTGCCCCTGCCCTCAGGTGCTCCTGGACCCCAGGTACAAGGAGCCTGTCCCTGTCAGATGAGCCTTTGAGGGGGATCTGTCTTCTGGCACACAGTTCTAGCTCCCTCCCAGAAGGCCCCATAGACACAGCCTGTTTCTTTGCAGAGACCTTTGCTCTGTTTCCAGCTCTGCAATACAAGACACCATTTTCTGTCCCCGGTGTTGGTTCCTCACTTGTTCTCCTGGCTCTGGCAGGACTCCCAGCTCCGGAGGGCCCCAGTGCTCTTCCAGGGCTCGGATTCCTTGTGGAAAGAAGACAGACGTGGGAACCCCAACCCTGTTTCTTTACATTCTCTCTCCCTGGGCCTTCCAAGTCTCAGACACACACAGGCAGATAAAGACATAAAGAGATAAGGATGCAGACCAGGCACACACATACAATGAAGACATACACACAAACACACAGGAACACATACAAACACACACATAAAACACGCAAACAGACACAGCACACACAAAGGCAAACATACACAAAGATGCAGGCACAGAGGCTGCACAGACAGAAATGCATATACAAGCATGCAAACATACAAACACAGACACACATACATACACAGATACATAAACACAGAGACATGCACACAGATGCAGACACAGACACATACACAGACACACACAAACACGGATACACATATGCACACAAAGATACACAAGGTCACAAACACACATACTCGTAGTCACAGACACATAAATACACAGACATATAGAGAAATACAGACACACACAGATATACTCAGATACATGAATACACACGCACATGTACACATAGGTGTACATAGACACACAGATGCACAAACATACAGATAAAAATCATACATATGGGTATACACAGACACATAGATATATACACATACACATAGATATACACAGACACACAGGTATACACTTGATCACTTGACTTCCCATTAATCATCGATTTTCTGGAGCGGGCACCAGTAACATCTCCATTCGTCCCTGTCACATGCTAGTGTAGCCCAATGGCATCTGTTCCTTCTAGGAACACAAAGAGCCTCAAACCGATCATTCAGGGTCTTGACAAAAAAGTCTGATCATCTTGTAGGTGGGCGGCCATGCGGTCTTTTGATGTCCTGTGGAATCCAGTCGGTAATGACTCTAGTCCAGTGGTCATCTCCAAATCTCATTACGTGTCCAGACCATCTGATTTTCGACACCTTGGCAAACAAGACAGCGTCCCTGATTCTTACCTATCGACGGAGGTCAGAACTCCGGATTCTTTCTCTCATTTGAGTGAAATGTGATACTCCAAGCATAGTTCTCATCCTGTTTTCATAGTGCCCAGGTCTCTGAGGCGTATGTTAGTGCAGGAAGAACAGTGGAATTGAAGAGATGTGCCTGGAGCCGGAGGTTCTTAGTTCTCTTAGCTATTTCTTGGATGCTCTTGAAGGTTTTCCAAGCCGCTCCCTTCTTCCTATGCAACTCAGGTGCCAGGTTATTTGTTATGTTGTCTTCTCAACTTAGGAACACATAACTGTTGCATTCGGAGATGGTCGTTCCGTTGAGAGCGTATGGAACGTCAGGAACAAGACTGTTTCTCATAAACATTGTCTTCGTGAGATTCTAATACCTAATTACAAGTGTACACATATATAAAAATATACACAGACACACATAGATATACAGACACAGTTATACAGACATACAGATACATGTAGATAAGCACAGACACACACATACACACAGATACACACAGACACAGATGGACACACATATATACCCATATATACACATGCACCTGGATATATACAGACACACAGGTACACACAGCCTGTCCCTCTCCCTTCTCTCCAGCCTCAGGCGAGTGAGGGACACAGTGGCCACCAGTTGTCTGATGCCCAGGAAGAACTGCACTGGGGCTACTGGTGGCCACAGTCTGGTTTGAATTTTCACCTCTGGGCTTTATTGTTTGTGACAAACAAATGCATTTAAGCGGAGCGCACATTCAAATCTGCTTGGGCGCTGCAAATTGAACCCAGCCCTGGCTGCTGTGGAGCCGAAGGAAGGTCTGGCTGTCCCACTTCTGGGGAGACACACGCTAGGGAAAGGGAGGCTTGGAGACAGGGATAGGAAGTGGGAGGGGGGGCTGGGAAGGAATTAGAGGGTGGAGGCCCTGAAGAAAGAAGGGCAAAGGCAGGGAGAAGTGGGGTGGGGGTAGGGCTGGGGGGGGGGGGCTGCGCCCAAAGCTTCCCGGGCTTTCGGCAGAGTGGTGCTGCCCTCTGCTGGCAAGTCTGAGCAAGTCACTGGCAGGACCCTAAAGGTTCAGGCTCCCTCGGGCTCCAGGGGCCAACAGGGAGGCCGGGTCTTCTCCCTGGCACTGAGGAGAGGGGCTGTGCGTCTGCTCCCAGCACGGGGAGAGTCTGTGAGAGCTGTCTTGGGGAAAGCTGGGGATCCCGTTCCCAGAGTCAACCCGGAATGAGGGTTGCCCCAGGGAGCTGGTGCCGGGTGAGAGCTTTTAAGGGAGAGGGACAGAGCAAGGATACTTACATACGGGCTTTTATCTGAGGGAGAAAACAACTCAGAAGAGATGAGGATTCTGCATCGTCTGTGTTTTAGAGATGAGGAAATATTGGCTCTGAGAAGTTCACGAACCATTTGGGGGGACTTTGTGGCTACACCCATTGGGACTCAGGGCTTCCTCCTGGCTCTGTGCTTAGGGATCAGGGGGTCCCTAGGGTTCTGGAATCGAAAAAGGGTCCACCACATGCAGCAAGCCAGCAAGCCGCTGTAGTGTCACTCCCGCCCAATGAACCATCTCTTTATTTCTTGCCTTCTCAGTCTTACCATTTTTTTAAATTTTAATTGTTTTTATATTTTTTAATGAATCACAGTGAGGTACAGTTACAGACTTACAAACTTTTGTAATTACGTTTCAGTCATACAATGATCCAGTACTCATCCCTCCACTAGTACCCATTCTCCACCACTAATGTTCCCTGATGGTGGGAATGCTGACTGGTTCAGCCTTTTTGGAAAACAATATGGATGTTTTTTCCAAAAAACTAGAAATTGAGCTCCCATTTGACCCATCAATACCACTTCTGGGAATATATCTCAGAGATTAAAAAAATACAGTAGTATGTTTATTGCGGCACTATTTACAATAGCCAGAATCTGGAAAAAAAAATCCGAGTGCCCGAGAACAGATGACTGTTTAAAGAAACCTTGATGCATATACACAGTGGAATACTATACAGCTGTTAGAAAAGATGAAATCATGAAATTTGCAAATAAGGGGATCAACATGGAGAGTATCATGCTAAGTGAAATGAGTCAGAGAGAGAGGGACAGACTTAGAATGACTGCACTTATTTGTGGATTATAAAGTAACAGAATGGGAGACTAACACTTAAGGATAATAAAAATAAGGGCTAGGAGGATCACTCCAAATTAACCATCTTAAGTCACTCTTCGAGCAAGTAGGGTTCAACTGGGGCCACCCCATGCTCCACTCACAAAGTATCATATTAAAGAATCAGGTTTTCTCTCTGGGTGGTGGAGATGGAGGTGGGGGGCATGACTCACCCTTATTGGGGGGAACATTGAGCTTCAGGGTCCTGCTTTTCCCATTAATGGAATCAGCTTCTACCAGGGGGGTGGGTTTGGTGCTGGGTTTTTTCCCCAGGAAATCTGGTTTGGTTTTGTTTTTCCTTCTCATAGCTACAAAGGAATAGGTGAGTATGATAATGGCGCCTCCGTGTTCCAACAGCAAGGGCCATTTGGTTTGTTTGTTTGTTTGTTTGGGACTCTCACCTGGTCAGCAGTGCTCAGGAGTTCTTCCTGGTTATGCATTCACAGATCACTCCTAGTTGAGCTTGGGCCTCCATAGGGAAGGCCATAGATGAAATCTGGGTCAGCTGAGTGTAAGGCGAGTGCCCTACTCACTGTACTATCTCGCCAGCCATCAACCTGCAAGGATCATTTTAAATGTTGCTGTTCTTTTTTTTTTTAACCTCATAAACAGCTGTGTTTTGGGGGAGAAACTCTTATGTGCCAAGATATCATTTATTCCATCTCTCATTTTTGAGAGACAGTGTGGAAGTTTCTTTATGCAGGAAGATACTGGGGTTAATGTTATAGATTCAAATAATCAGCAAACCATAGTGAAAAGTGAGTCACACCCTCAAATGTCCTGTTAGAGATTCTGGGTGAAACTTCTTGAAAATCTGCAGGCTACACAGCCTATAAAGTATATTTTGCCACCTGCTCATAGCAATAGAAGGCAGGGAGGAAGTTGCAGCTGACCCTGGGTTGGGAAAAGGGCCCCAGAAGGAGACTGTCCATACTTTGTATGTAACAACCAAACCCCTTTCTGTGAGACCCATTGCAGCACAGTTCAAATTGCATGAAATACAAAATATCAGGAACCAGGGAGATTGTACAGCGGGCAGGATGCTGGCTTTGTATGCAAGCAAGGGTTTGATCCTCGGCACCATATATGGTCCTCTGAGCACTGCCAGGAGTGATCCCTGATCATAGAAACAGAAGTAAGCCCTGAACGTCACTGGAAGTGCCCCTTAATCTCCCAATCAAACTTTAAAGAAAACCAATAATGTTCAAATTTAACTATCAAAATATTAAAATCTGTGTCCACTGAGTAGTCTGTAGATGCTTCTTTTAGGAAGAGTGGAATCACCACAACCAAGTTCTACAAAGGAATTATGAAGCGAATAATATTTTTAAATACTGGGAAATAAAGATGTGGGACAGAAATATCTGAGGTTTTTGCCAGCTGTGGAGTTGTCTGTACGGGTAAGACCCCTGAGACGTGACACTGTTTATGGTAGGCAAGAAAGAGGCCTTTTATTTGAAGCCTGATGAAGTGTGCCATTCTCATCCCTCCTCTTGCATCCTCTGCATCCCTCAGCCAGGGAATGTATGATTCTCTGTAGGCACCCAGGATATTTTCATAGGGCCGCAAGTAAAAGTCAATGATGAGATTAGCATGAGATTAGGTGGGCAAGTGGGGACACAGGAAGGAAACGAAGAAGGAAGGAGGCCACAATCAAATATCAGAACATCCTTCCTTCCTTCCTTCCCTCCCTCCTTCCTTCCTCCCTTCCTTCCTTCCTTCCTACCTTCCTTCCTACCTTCCTTCCTTCCTTTTTCTTTCCTTCCTTTCTTCCTTTCTTCTTTTCTTCCTTTCTTCCTACCATCATTCATACCTTCCTTTCTTCTTTCCTTCATTCTTTCCTTCCTTCATTTCTTCCTTCCTTTCTTCATTTCTTCCTTCCTTCATTTCTTCCTTCCTTCTTTTCTTCACTTCTTTCTTTCTTTCTTCTTTTCTTCATTTCTTCCTTCCCTCCTTCCTTCCCTCCTTCCTTCCGTCCTTCCTTCCTTTCTTCCTTCCTACCTTCCCTTTGTTCTGGGGGTGTGTCTCAGTGGTAGAGCCTTTGCCTTGCATTTGTGAGGAGCAACACCAGAAACCACCCCAAAATTTAAAAATTTATTCTTTTCCTTCCTACTTTCCTCCTTTCTTCCCTCTCTGTTATCTTTTCTTTCCTCTCTCTCTTTCATTTTCTCCCTTCCTTCCTGCATTTAGTTCTCTTTTTTTATTTCCACACTTTATGTAATAGACAGGCATCAATTCAAGTATATAAAACTATATGTGGATTTAAGAATAAATAAGCAAATGACCCAAGAAAATGTGATCAGAGTTATTTGATCATCATCTCCCCTTCAGTTCCCTCTTGGGGGGACAGATGCTATTAGCTTAGTCCTTTTGCAGATGGTGACACTGAAGTCGAAAGAGTCTGAGGTCGTAATTCAAACCCAGAGCTGCTTTTCAAGTGCCAGGCCCTTCCCTCCCCATTATGGATTATAGCTAATGATGAGCAAGTCGGCTGCTGTGTGTGCCGGTGGGGATCCCTGAGCTGCTATGACGTTCTCCCAACATGTTCTGTTTGCTGAGCACAGCTGCATTGGGTTGAACGCTCTCTGTGCAGTTCTGGGGCAAGAGATGAGAGGCTGGTTTTGAAATGAGAAAGCGAAGGACCTCTGGGAACCTCAGGTCTGCTGCCAGCTTGAACAGAGACTTGCCTTTCCCCGGATGTTCTCTCAGCTCTCCCTGGGGGTGTTTAGAGACACTTGAACTGGAACTGGGATTTCAGGGAGAAGTTCTCCTCCGAGCAGAGAGCATCTAGCTACCACAGGAGCCAGAGCAGACAGTGAGAAGCTGTGACTGCGCCAGGGAGCACAGGGAGGGGTCAGGAGGTTCCTGCAGGGACTCAGAAGACCTCATTCCTGTGGGTCTTTGCGCCTCAGGACATCTGTAGAGGACTGTACAGTGGTGGCCACAGGAGGGCAGCATCGAGTCACAACCATCAAGGGTTCTAGGTCTGGTTTCTGTCCTAGGAGTCAGGTGCATCCCCTGTCCCAGGTACTGATAACCAACCCGTGGGACCGCACCGGGAACCACAATCTCTATGGTAATGGGAGAGTTTGTCCTTGTACAAAAAGGTGCAGCCAAGCATGATTCTTCTAGATGCAGACTCTGGAATTTGCCATTCTGTGTTTGAAATCCAGCTCTGTCACTTACGGGCTATGTATAACTTGGCGGTGGTTAGTTAAATGTTCTTTGCCTCTCCATGTCTCCAAGGGTGCAGAGGAAAACTACATGGACTCATGCGAATTAGACACAGGTTGTTTATCTTTTGCTACACAATTTTCTCGCCTTTTTTCTGTGATGGGGTATGTCTGAGGGATGATGCCTCTCTCCTCTCTATGGGGTGGCCCTCGGCGCCTTCGCCAGGCAGGGTAGACTGTGTTTTCACAAGGTGGTTCTATATTCAAGAAAGGGAGGATTAAAAAAAACCCCGGTTTTTGAGACCTGGAGTTGGAACTACACAGCGTGACTTATGCCACATTCTAGAGTGGGCACAAATCACGGAGCCAGTGGAGGGCTGGAGACACTACATGGGAGTTAAAACTGACCCTGACCTTGCATGCCCGCTGAGCCTGGTTCAAATCCCCAGCATTGCATATGGTTTCCCAAGCATCACCAAGGGGCCAGTCCTGAGCACAAAACTCAGCCCCTGAATACTGTTAGGTGTGGTGGTCCAACCCTTTCCCCCACCCTCACCCCCCAAAAAATATTATGGGGTTTGAAAGATGGTACAGAGATTAAGATGCTTGGCTTAAAAGCAGTGACCCCCAGTCCATCCCCATTATCATCTATGGCTCCCAAGTACCACTGAGAGTGATCGCTGAGCGCAGAGGCAGGAGAAAAGCTGGGTGAAGCCCCCAAACAAACAAAACAAAACAAAGATCCAGCCAGCTCAGGTTCAGGGAGAAGAGCAATTAACCTGCTTCCTGATAGGTGTAGAGACTGGAGTCACGGGAGGAACAATCCTCTCTGCCAACATCTATACCGATGCTCAGGACAGTGCCTGGAGTGGGGAAGGCCTGCCCCCTGGGAAGACAGATGCGAGGAGAGTCTCCACACAGCCGGGCTGGTGCCTTTTTCCTCTGGGCTGACTCCAGAGCCCACTCCCTGACCACATCTTCAACCTTCAGCTTGCACACCCTTAGCCAAGTCCCTTAACCACCCAAGCTTGTTTTCTTTTTTTTTCTTTTTTAAAAAAATTTATTAGGTGGTTCACAATATTTGATTACAGTTAATATTCAAACACCAATCTCACCACCATTATACCTTCCCACCACCAAATTTGGGAGGGGTCCCAAAGCATCCCAAGCATCCCTGTCCCAAAGCACAATCAAAATAATACATTTTGTATTGTCTGTTATGGAAAACCACTGAAAATACTGCACTGAACTTCACTACACTGTCCTCCCATTGTTCATCGATTTGCTCAAGCGAGCACCAGTAACATCTCACAACAAATTGTGAGACCTGTTGT
>JAOXYA010482865.1:0-16129 GCA_028565675.1 Sorex palustris | reverse complement strand
ACTTCTAAAGGAAAAATCTGCTAGTAAAATAGACAGTTCTCCAAGCTGGTATTTACTTTCTCAAATATGCAAAACCTGGTTTATGGAAACAACAAATATTCTAGCATTTGCCTCAGAATGTGAAATATGAGAGAGATTGATGAAGAAAATACAGAAGCAAATTAAAGGATACATTACCAAATTCTTGATGACTTCCTTGAAATTAATCTTTATCTGCAACCACTATAATGTTAAGCTCCAGAGTTAATAGAAATCTGCTTTGGAATCCTCAGTGTTCAGTGCTCAGGTTGTGTAACTCCTGGTGCAATAGTATCCAAACACCATCTCTACACAACTTGTCAACCCTGAGCTGAGCCTTGGAGTCTTCCATCAGGTCAGACGACTCCTTGGATACACACAAACTTCCATATTGAAATTTTTAAAAATTCAGTGACATTATCACTGGAAATTAAAGTATAAACAAGAAAGGAAGGAGTAAAACTATTTACAGATATGATTTTCTGCAGAGAGTACTAAATAATTAAGCAAAAAATGTTCTGAATGCATAAGGAATAATTGGGCTTTTGGATACATGTAAGTGTAAAACTGTCTTCTTAGTGTAAAATTGTCTTCTTACATATTATCAATAAACATTTAGAATTAGAAATTAAAACAATACTATTTATATTAGCACCAAAACTCAAATAATTAAAAAGTATGCATACATCTATATGAGAAAAACTGATGACAGAAATAAAAAAATTAAAAAATAATAATATTTTTCTGTACATCAAAAGAAAACAGTATTTGAGAGCTATCCTCCCAATTTGATCTATATATTCATTATAATTCCAATAAAACTTCCAGTATTTTAATGTATATACATAAACTTATTTTGAAATTTGTGTTGAGAAACAAAACCCCAATACAATGTTGTAGAACAAGTTAATGCACCAACTCTACCAACTTACATATTTAAGATGAGGAGATTAAGTTAATTTGGTATTGATGGAAAAATACACCATAAGATCAATGGAACAGAATATAGAGCCCAGAAACATTTTCACAAAAAATAAAACCATCTGGGCCAGAGATATATTACAGCAGGTAAGGCTATTCCCTTACACACTGCCAACCCTTGTTTAATGCCTGGCACCCAACGTGATTTCTGAGCCCATCAAGAGTCAACCTTGAGCACAGAACCAGGAATAAGCCTTGCACACCACCAGCTATCTCCCAAACACCAAATAAAATAAGTAAAATAATAGAATTAGCTGGACTCTGACAGATTAACAAAGTAAACCCAAAGCAGAAGGGCGTGTAAGGGTGTGTGTGTGTGTGTGTGTGTGTGTGTGTGTGTGCTCGCGCATGCGCGCACCAAACATAAAATGACACTAACCCAGCCATCAAACCAAGATGCACAAAATCCATCACTTTGCCCCTGACTGATTTAAAAACTACTTCACTGATGAGGTGACCGGCTTGCTCTCATGAGTAAGAGAAGGCTTTTCTTTTTCATCAGCTGTTGCTGAAACAACTAAACATCCATATGTAAATATGAGTCTAGACTGAAATGATGACAGTGATTTTGCTTTAGGAAAGTGAAAAAGTACATTTTTGCGTGCATGTTCTGTCAAATGTTTCTTGTTCTTTTCCAAGTGTTGCTTAACTTAACCAAGATGTCTAAAATTTACCTGAAAGTAATGAAAGAATAGATAGTGTATATTTTAAGTGAAAGCCTCTAGGTGCTCAAATATACTTGAAAAAAGAAACTATTCCAGAATTTAGTTTTCATAATGGCTTAGGAAAAGTTTTTCAGGAAAAACTTCAAATTGGTTTCTGAAGGTGGCAAAGTGAATAACACTTATCCAGTGATGAGAAAGTAGTTTTCAGAACATTTTCAAATCCATTTTCCAAACAATTTTTGTGTTCTTTGTTCATGGATTATAGTTATATTATTTTGTTATCACCAGGTAAAAGAAAGCCATGAGTACTAAATCTCAGAGTTGCATCATTTCTGAAGATAAAAAATTATTCTGAAATGTCTTACTTAAAAACTTTTTTTTTGGTTATATGATCTTGAAGCTATAAATCGATAATCAAAACAGTCTTGTTTTTCTTTTTTGTTTGGCTATTTTTTCTCTCTTTTATTATCATTTGTTGTTGTTCATTTGTTGGCCACACATGGTTGTATTCTGGGCTTATTCCTGGCTCTGTGCTCACTCCTGACTCAGGGGACCATTTGTGAAGCCTGGGATCAAACCCGATCAGCCACATACAAGTGTTCTACTCGCTGGACTATTGCTTGGGCCCCACAAAATCTAATTTTTCTATGAATATTTAGAAATGGACAGAGTACCATAAGCAGTATCTTTAAGCAAATAATACTTATTACAAAGAAACACCTTCCATGGAAACCTTCTGCTATGATTTGAATACTTCTAGGGAGCGTATGAAGTCATGGAGTGGGCAAGGAGGTAGCAGTAACAGTGTGCTGTTACCTTCATGCGTGGACCAGCACAACCTTGCTGGTGAAGTGTTTGGAAGATTATGCTCAAAATACCTTCTGGCGTTTCTATTTGGTATACCCATAAAGTCCTGAACTTCACCTCAGCTCTGGGATTCCTTGTCTAGCCTCATAGAAAATAATTTAGTGTAGTAAATCTGTTTTATTTAGCAAATATGAGGAGAGAGAAAGGGAGAGAGGGAGGGAGAGAGGGAGAGAGAGAAAGAGAGGGAAGGAAGGAGAGAGAGAAAAAGAGAGAGAGGGAGGGAGGGACAGAGAAAGAGAGAGAGAAATTCTTAATTACAAGAAGGAAATAACATAACCCAAGCTGGGGTGTGGACAAGAAAAAGCCACAGAGGTTTTGCAAAACTTGACTGATCCAAGGTTTTGAAGACATTTTAAATTTGGGGGGTGTGGAAACACCCCAGTCTTCAGCACTGTGGTTTTCTCTCAGAAGCTTCAATGCATGCTTTCAGTGCAGATAAGAGCCTGCCTCTAAGGTCATTCATTGTCAGGAAAGGACCTCCGGTCTTTTGGTATTATCAAAGCTCTGTTCCCTTTGAAGCATCCCTTGATGAATCTCTACATGGATCCTTAATGGATTGTAGCCCTAGGCTTTCAGTTGTTCTCCCGAGTCTCATGCTGAGGCCTGGTATCAGGAAGTCTTTTTCAGATGACTCTGTGATTTTATATTTTATTTAAATATTTTGCGAAAGACCCCCTACCTACCTGATTCACACAGAATAAAAATAGGAAACATAGGCTTATAAACAGATTCAGCTTTAAAAAAATCTTGTACTCGATATAAGCACACTGGCATGGTTTCAAGGGAATACTATTCAAGGGAGAATCAAATGAGTAACACTGTGATAGCCAAGAAAGAGCTTTATTGACAATAAAACGGCAGGTTGGCAGATAGAGGACTTGCGTGAGTTTCTTGACTGTACAGTTTCCTTAGGTAGTTCTAGGTCCCCCTATATCCAGGCCTCTCTTAGCTTCCCACGTTCAACATCATCTATCTTTTCACTTCTCTTCCCAGTGTACAATGTCCCCTCTTCTGTTCCTGCTATTTTATTTTTTGCGGGGCGTGGTATCACTCAAACTATCCTCTATTATTCTCTGGCCACAAGCTTATTGGTGAGAATTGCTGCTTTTTCTGTCATTCAGCTGGGTAGAGGTAAGGATTCAAACAGTGAGTTACTACTTTTATATGTTCTTTTATATATATATATATATATATATATATATTCTTATCTCTACACTCCCTCAAAGTGTTCTCTGTCCAATTCTTTATTCAAATTTGGAAGATGTATGTGAACTGATAAGAATAAGACATTTGTTATGAAAACAGATTTAAAAAAGGAATTAAGAACAGAAAATGACAGTTACAATTTTCTGAAATTTAAAGAATAATAAGATATTACATCAAAAATAAATAAGATCTCAAAATAAATGGGGTAAAATTGTAAATATCTGATTACAATTCTTAACACTTAGTGTAAGTATAAGCACTGATCTCATGGTGAGGTGACCTCAAGTCTGTCTACCAGTAAATCATTTAAATTAATCATTTAACCTACTTTCAATTAATATGATTCTCACAGTTGGAAATAAATGTATATGATAATGTAAAACTTACTTGAAAATCTTAGTCACACATAAAACTTACTGATGTTATCTTTTTTGTCTATGTTCACATAGCTTTCTAAATAACTAACATTATGCATAAAGTTTAGATTAGCATGATTACGATGGATTTGTTTATGCAATGTAATCAAGTTATATTACATATTATTTATGTAATAATAGATTTTGGGGAAAGTAGTTTGTAATATATATATACATATTATTATTTTTTAATTATTGTTTAAGAAAATCTTGCTATATCTTAGTCTTTACTCCAGAATCAGGCTCTTAAAAATCCTGAAAAATGACTAAAACTTTTCTAGAAAAGTACTTCCTTGAGACTTAGAAAGTATTAAAAATGCTAATCAGTTTTATTTATTTGTCTTTCTTAAGGTACTGGGTTTTCAGAATAAAAATAACATTGTTTCTGCATGCATTCTAAACTCAGCTGATTAGCATTGCAATAGATAATTATTGAAGTTCATAAATAATGTATCTACTTAAGTGTGCTAACTTTAAGGCTATCTTTTTTCGATTAAAAGCAATTTTAATGGGATCTTACATTAACTTGATTTTATTAGGCAGTGAATGAATTTATATTATTGCCAATGTTTATAGTACATGCATTTGAGTGATGAAGAAGTTAAACTATAAATGGCATCTGGAAACATTTGGAATGCCTTCTACTGAAGACAGAGTGATAGTGTAGTGGACAGGGTTCTTGTCTTGCATAGAAAACTGGGTTTAATCACCAGCACTCCATCTGTTCCCCCAAGTCCACCAGGTGTAATTACTAAGCACAGAGCTCAGAAAACCCTGAACACTGCTGGGAGTGGTCTAAAAACAAAACAAAAAAAAAAAGAAAATAGAAAAAAGAAAGAAAAAGAAAGAAAGAAAGAAAGAAAGAAAGAAAGAAAGAAAGAAAAGAAAAAAAAGAAAAATTATCCTGCTGTTCCTAATTTGGATTAAAATTTTAATAATTGTATAGTGTCCTTATTTCTGATTTTCATTTCACAGTGGGCCTAGTATAATGCATGCTAAGTGTACGCTTTAAGCTAATTTCCTAGTAAATTGTAGATTATTGATGTATATAACTGAATCAATGATTTTAATTTTATTTAACTTTGTTGAGTCTGACTAGAATTTGTATGCATTCAATATGACTTTTTATTCAAAAGTCTCTTGCATGATTTAATAATAGATATAGTTTATCTCAAAGAATACCATCTCTAGAACGTTGACAAATTATTATATAATGGCATTGTTATAAAAACATTAAATACAAGAATTACAAGCAGAGATCCTTATGGACATTCACATCTAACTTTTATAATCAGTATATGTAAGTAGCAGTGTAGCACTGTCATCCCGTTGTTCATCAATTTGCTTGAGCGTGCCCAGTCGTGTCTCCATTGTGAGACTTGTTGTTACTGTGTTTGGCATAGTGAATACTTCACAGGGAGCTTGCCAGGCTTTGCTGTGAGGGAAAGATATTCTTGGTAGCTTGCCAGGCTCTCTGAGATGGACAGAGGAATCGAGGCCAGGCCGGAAGTGCGCAAGGCAAACGCCCTACCGCTGTGCTATCGCATGTGCCTTTCCTAAAAGCAACTCAGTTGATTCTGGTTCTTAAGGCAATGCATTACAATTGAGAAATAATGTTTTCAAGAATGTTTAATGCCTTCAGGATATAGTAAAATATTGAAAGCTATTTCATAACATCCAAATTAGCGAATTATACCATCCCACTCCCAGTACAGAGGGTGTTTCCCTGGTGGCCCCAGCACTCCTGGATACAAGTAACAACACTTCTCCAGGTACTGTATTGAACCCCCAGCTCTGTTTATAGAGTATCACTGAGTGACCTCTGAGTTCCTAGAGCATTTCTATGGGAGATCACGCCCCAAAATAGTTGAGTGAAATCTAAACCTTGAGTGTTTCTCAGTATTGTGCTTTGTATTTATTTCATACTCCAATAATTTGAAAAGGTTTTATTTTATTTTATAGTATTTTACTGATGGTCATCCTGACCGTGCCAGGGGTTGCTCTGGCAGTGGATGGGAGACAGTGCAGTGACGCAAGGCGGGTGCCTGATCCCCTGTTTTGTCTTCCTGGCCTGAATTTGAAAAATTATTGATGCTTCCATTCCTAATCTACACCAAAGAGAAGTTCAACTGAATAGATTTAGAGATTTTTTTGAAAAATATTTATTTGTGTAAAGGATAATAACAATTTCCTAGGGATACTCCGTTATTTCTCACTTAGGTCTAGAAAATGTTTCTGACTGGAATACTTCTACATTCCAACATTCCAAAATGTCTTCAAAATCTTGAATCATTCAAACTTTTTCAGAACGGGGGCTTGGCGCTGACAATTTCCTGTTTGAACCCAATGCCAAACATTAATTACCTCTTTCCTCAGATGATTGCTGCAAGAGCTACAGTAATAATCCCACTTTTCTCCTGAGTCGCTAATACAGAGAACAGTAGTAGTTGAGCGTCATCCCTCTTTTTAAATAACTTAACCCACCATGTTCCACACAGTCTTTTCTAGTACACGGTCATTCAAATTATTAAATCAATATTGCAATCACTTTACTTCCTGCTGTGTTCAGAGTACAAAAACATATTAAGAGTGGTTTCTCAATGTTTTTTCTTCTTGCTTTGTACTATGGGCTTATGAGTTTTTAGCTTGAACTTTAGCTCATATAAAAACTTTGGGTTCTAGCTTGAGGTATTTTCTATTTGAGAATTCACTGCTATTTAGATGTAACAGACTGAAGATTAATTCTACTAAAAAACCATAGCTTTTTTATTATTTACTTAGTTTTCACTTTTTAGGTCACACCCAGAGATGCACAGGGTTTACTCCTGGTTTTGCACTCAGGAATTACTCCTGACGGTGCTCAGGGGACCATATGGGATGCTGGGGATCGAACCCGGGTCGGCTGTGTGCAAGGCAAATGCCCTACCCACTTTGCTATCGCTCCAGCCCTGAAACTATAGATTTTTTTATTATTATTTTTATTAGTGAAATACCATGAGGTACAGTTGTAGACTTAAAATATTTCTTGTGCTTGGGTTTCAGTTATACAATGATTGAATACCCATCCCTCCACCAGTGCCCATTCTCCACCTCCAATGCTCCCAGTATCCCTCCTATCCCTCCCACCCCCCTTCTCCCCCATCCTACGCTATTGGTTTATTTTTGAGATCCCGGGCATCAAACCCAGGGCCTCGCACATGCAAGCCAACGCTCAGCCCCCAAGCTGGAATCTCCCGTCTTCACATTCATCGATCCTTACAGCAGCCAACAAAGAGGGAGTTTAGTTCTTTCCCTTTTCTTCGGTGACATTTTATTAGAAGGGAGAGGGAAAAAAAATACGCACTCGACAGAAGGCAGGGAGGGAGAGCCTGGCACAGTGGGAGGGCCGGAGTCCCACGCCACAGAGGACGTGGTGGTCCCAGTGGGCCTGTGTGTGTGTCCACTCCGGTTGGACTTTGATGAGGCCAGTTGGGGGCCAGAGAGCTTCGGCTGCTGGCTCAGAGTCACCCAGCTGGGTGAGGCCTGGCCGGCCGCCGCTGCTGTCGATCATGTGTCTGCTGTGGAGGTCGGGGTGACGGCCGCATCCCTGAGTTCTCGGGGGTGTTAGGGAAGGATGTGGGCACGCCCCAGTGATGCGGACATTTGTGTGTCCAGGAAGACTCATAGCCGCAGGTGAGGTGTGTGTGTGTGTGTGTGTGTGTGTGTGTGTGTGTGTGTGTGTGTGTGTGTGAGATCTGGTCCTGCTGGCCGTGGTCTCAGGGGCATTGCCCGACTGGCTGGGGCTCCCCAGGGGGATTCCAGTGAGAGGGTCCAGAGCCCCCGAGTTTGAGGCTTTGAGTGAAGGGGCAAGTGTTTCCTTTGGGGCTGGGTTTCAGCAATGGGTGCTGGCAATTGGGGCTCTACATTGGGGCAGTGGTTATGGGGGTCCAGGGCCCCTACAGGACACTCGGGTGCCGACCTGGTGGGGGGCGGTCAGGGCCAGTGGGGGCTGACAGACCGTGGGACACGGGTTGCCGTCGGTCGGGGACTCACCTCACCTGTGGCTTTGCTCTCTCCCCAGCGACACCGGCGCGAGCGGCCGAGGAGGGTCCCCAACGCTTCTCCTCGCTGCCCACCTACCTGCCCAGCAGCCTGAGCGTGCTGGACGCCGAGGAGACCTTCTTCCTCAAAGAGCCCCAGCAGGGCCTGACGCGCAACGCCAGCCTGCAGGCCCGCGCCCAGCCTTTCTTCGTGCACCGGGCCCGCGTGCCCCCGACGGTCAACGCCAGCTACGGCCCCTTCTCGGCCGAGGCGCCGGTGCCGCCCGAGTTCCTGGTGCCGTCCACGCCCTTCGGGGCGGCGCGGAAGCTGCCCTTCAACTGGAAGCTGAAGGCCCACATCCTGGACAGCTCCATCTACTCTAACAGGCCCAAGGTGCAGACGCTGTTCTACGTGACGGGCATGGACTGGACGGACGCCGAGCCCGAGCGGGACCTGCCCTGCGTGCGCATGTCGGCCTTCCCCGAGGCGCGGGAGGTGGCGGCCAGCTGCCGGCTGCAGGGCACGCCCGGGCTATGCGTGGCTGAGCTGGAGCTGCTGCCCGAGTGGTTCAGCTCGGGGCTGGACCTGGAGCCGGCCGAGGAGATCCCCGCAGTGCTGGGCGGCACGGCCATGGAGCTGTTCTTCGCCGTCTACCCCGCGGGCCCGGCCGGTGAGTGCCCGCTGCAGGAGGGCGCCCGCTGGGAGAACAACATCCACGCCGACCCCGAGGCGGCCCCGCCGGCCGCGCCCGACCGCCAGCGCATCGGCAGTGTGGTGGTCTACCCCACCCAGGACGACCTCCGCTGGTCGCTGCTGCACCTGGACCGCAACGTGGCCCTCTCCGTGCCCCTCAACCTGATCCGGGAGGGCGACACGGCCACCTTCCTGGTGTCCCTGACCGGCGGCTCCAGGGCTGACCACTTCACGCTTAGGTAAGAGCGCTCGGGGGCGGGAGGCGGCGTCCAGGGCAGCTCGGCCAGGGGGTTTTTCCCTCAGAGGCTCTGGTATCAGGTGGGGCCCGTGTCCCTGAGTTGGGGGGGGGTGGCCCATTGCACAGTCCAGTGAGACTTGGGGTGGGCAGGGCAGGTCAGGGGCACAGGCGTGTGGCTCTGTCCCTCGCCGTGTCCGGGCTCGGGCCATCTGGACCCCCTGAACTGTGTCCTGTCCACACGTGGGAGCCCAGATGCGCTGCCCGGGGTGGCTTTGTGGGCACATGTCCCTGAGAGAGGCCTCCCCAGTGTGCCGCTTCATGCTCAGGGACAGAGGCGGGGTTGGGCCACACCATGACAGACCAACTTAGCGCTCGCTTTCCCAGGACCCGGGTGCCATGGCTTGGCGGGAGGAGGTGGGCATGGGGGAGGGATGGGGCAGCCACCACTCTCTGCTTGCTGCCTGCCCCTCGCTCTGTTCTTCTCTTGGGGGTCCTGAGCCCAGAGGTCACATCCACCAAGATTAAGGCCACACTGGGCAGCATCTGGGGCACACAGGGGCATCCAGCTCCTCAACCCCCTCCCCCCCACTCCAGCTTCATGCCTCCCAGGTAGCCTCTAGGCAGTGCCAGAACTTGGCTGTCTCCTGTCTCCAGGTGGGACGGGTCTCGAGTCTTGGGGGTCTGGTCACGCACTCAGGGCGCCTGAGACCCCCAGCTTCCCTCTGTCCCACTCGGCGCACCCGCCAGTCTTGCGCCAACCCCTCCAACTCCATTTTTATTTTTATTTTTTTGGCTTTTTGAATCACACCCGACTGTGCTCAGGGCTTACTCCTGGCTCTGCACTCAGAAATCACTCCTGGCAGTGCTCAGGGGACCATATGGGATGCTGGGGATCGAACCCAGGTCAGCCTCATGCCAGGCAAACACCGTCCCCACTGTGCTATCACTCCAGCCGCCTCCCACCTGCATTTCTAATGTTAATCTTGGTGTTTGGTCTTATGTAAAAAAAAATAGCAAAGTGTTTGATGCTGGGGCCCTAGGTGGCCCCAGAAACCCTGGCTTTATGAACTTCCCCTGAAGAAAGCCCAGATTTCCCAAGAGGAGGCTGGTGGGCATGGCCAGACCCAGCCAAGAGCTGCAGTTTCCGCTGGGCTTAGCTCGGAGACAGTGATTATCTCTGGAACCAGCTGCCAGCTACAAACGTCACTCCTGCGTTTGGTCCAGAGGGCGTGTTCCCATCCGTCGGTTGGCCTGGCTTCCCTGGAATGGGGGTCTGAGAACGGGCACCTGTGGGCAGGAGCGTGCAGGATTCCAGCCAGGTGGACATCTGGGTCTGTGTGGACACATCAGCTGAGACCACGGACCTGGGGGAGAACAGCAGGAGGGGGTAGGAGGCGTGTGGTCACTTCCCCCGAACCAGGCTCGCCCTGCCCTGCTCTCTGCAGGTGCTGCCCCTTGGAGACGCTGGTGGCTGGAGCATGACCTTCCCCTGTGTGCCCTGGGCACCCCATGGAAACGCCCCCTTCCCTCTCTGCTGTGTTACAGTCGACCTATGACACAGGCAACACTGGATGGGCCTTCTGTGCATGTTTGTGCGTGCCTGGGTATGCCTGGGTGCCCGGGTGGGCCATTCGTGTGCAGGAGCACGCACACACGTGTGTGCATGTGTGCGTATGTTTGTAGGTGAGTGCATGCATGTCTGTCGTGGGGCTTGGTTTGGCCCATGGCTGGCGTTAGCGGGGACCAGACGATGCAGAGAAGGAGGATGGGGGTCTGATATCCTGGTAGACTGGGCCCCGGTGGCTCCCCTCCCTGGGGTGCCTCTCTCTGGGGTGAGTCCAGCTACGGCTGGCCCAGGTGCTGACTGACGGTCACCGCTTCTCTAAGTCTCAGTTCTGGGCTCTGTGCGCGCCTCCGAGGACCTGCTAACAGCCCAGTGTCCACCTTGGAATTACTGAAAATCAGACCCTTGGCCTTGGCTCAGGAAAGCGGGAGCTGCTAGCGGGGAAAGGACAAGTCGGCCAGAGGGACCACCTGCCGGCCTTGGGTGCAGTGACTGGCCACCAAGCTGTGACCGGGGACACAGCAACATGAGGTTCCCCAAGCGACAGTGATAAGCGTGACTGAAGCAGCAGAATGGAAGAAAAGTGAACACAATAAGCAAATCTTCATACAAAGTCACAAAATTCAAGTTGAAAAGTCAGTCTTGGCAGGGTCAGGCGCTGACCTGGGCTGGCGGCGTCTCGCTGTGCTTTGCCTGTCCCCTAGGCCCTGATACCCCCTCTGTGAGTGTCCCTCTTGGGTGGGACCCCTTTCACTTAGAGACATGTCTGGTCTCGGGCCTGCTCATCTGGGAATGGGGTCCCTGGGCAGTGCTTGGTGCTGTCAGAACCTGGGGTACGGGTGTGCCTGAGAGCAAGTGGGGGACAGTGTCCTGGCTGTGCTCTGTGTCCTCAGTGTCCAGTGTGCTGGCCATCACCCTTCTCATCCTGTCCTTTCCGTGGCCTGCAGCTTTGTCAGAGGGGAAAACTGAGGCTCAGGTCACGATTTCCTCCAGGCTGTGATGCTGTGAGGTGGGACCAGGGTTTCCAGTCCCCGAGTTTGCGCCCCTCACCTATCTGCTAGCCCAGAGGGGCTGGTCCCAAACTGTTCGCCAGAGGGGAGGGCTGTGTTTATCCTGAGGAATAAACACATTCACGCACACAGCTTGGAGCAGTCACTAATGTCTGTGGTAACTGGGCGGGGGGGGGGGGGAAGGAGGGAGGGGACAAAGCCAAGGCCAGGGGCTGGAGCGATAGCACAGCAGGGAGGGCGTTCGCCTTGCACACAGCTGACCCAGGTTCGATTCCTGGCATTCCATAGGGTCCCCCGAGCACCGCCAGGAGTTATTCCTGAGTGCATGAGCCAGGAGTGACCCCTGTGCAATGCCGGGTATGACCCAAAAAGAAAAAAAGCCCAGGCCAGCTTGGCCCTGCAGCAGAAAATGGCCCAGCCAGAACTGAGTGTGGTGACTGAAGCTATTGACCAGGCATGGTAACTGGGTATGGTGACTGGGCATGGTGAACGGGCATTGGTGACGAGCGTGGTGACCAGGCATGGTGACCAGGCGTGGTGAGCAGATATGGTGACTGGGCGTGGTGACTGGGTGTGGTGACTGGGCGTGGTGACCGCCTTTGTGGTCAGTGCCATGGACGTTGCTGTCCTCATGCAGTTCAGACCGGGCTGTGGGGGGCCTGCGGGGGGGAGAGCGGGGGTCCATCTGCTCATTTTATCACCCTCCTTCCTCCTTCAGATGCTGCAAATATTTTACACTTCCGCTCACCCCGATATTTCATTCTGGAATACTTGCCGACAGCTGGTAAAGTCGAAAGAAATTCTCAGTGAGAATCTGGCTCTCAGCCCTCCTGCCCGTCCATCAATCTCTTGTATTTTTTGATGCATTTGGAAGTCAAGTGCAGACATGCCCCTAAATAGCTCAGGATGTGAGTGTTTGCAGGGACTCACGTGCACGCGGCTTCTCGGATGAGCACTGCCCGTGGAGCTTCCTTGATGGAGCGGCTCCCTCCCACCGTGTCAGTCTTTCCGCACACTTGCTGGAGGTGTCTGCTCCATTGCTGGCTAACGTTTCTTCAGAAAACCAACCTGGGAGTTCTCAGGGCACGGATCATTTTTTGGTGGTGCTCGAGGGACCGTATGAGATGCTGGGAGTTGAACCCTGGTCAGCCGTGTGCAAAGCACACACTCTCCCCGCTGTGCTGTCACTCCGGCTCCAGGGCACGGATCTTAAGTGTCTTCTTTAATGTCCTTATCCTGGAGGCCAGCGCGGTGGGACCGGAGGACGCAGCCTTCCTCACGGGCCTCCCACTGTGGCGTATGTGCACGTCTCCGACTCTCATGACAGAGGGGCCCGTCCCTGCTGTCCCTGAGTGGCTCACAGTCTGAGCACCAAGGGCGTGTCTTCACGGGCAGCCGGCCCACGTCGGGGCATCGCTTCTGGTCTTCCCTTCCCCTGAGCACACACAGTCCAGGCGGCCACAGGGGTGGCTGGACTCGGGCAGCTCTTTCTTTTCTTTTCTTTTCTTTTCTTTTCTTTTCTTTTCTTTTCTTTCTTTCTCTTTGGGTCACACCTGGCGATGCTCAGGTGTCACTGCTGGCTCAGCACTCAGGAATTACTCCTGGCAGTGCTCAGGGGACCTATGGGATGCCAGGGATCGAACCTGGGGTCAGTCATTTACAAGGCAGATGCTGTGCTATCGCTCCGGCCCGGCGGCCAGCACTTCCTTCCCACCTGCCCCTCTGCCCGTCAGTGCCTCTCTTCTGCCCTTGCCTTTGGGGGGATCCTCTGGGCAGTTCAGAGTTCTCGATGCTCCCCCTGGTTCCGGGGCCACACTCTCACCGCCATCTGCCCTGCATCAGTGTCTGCCCCCAGGAGCTTGGCTCTGCCCAGCCAGGGTGCCACCACGGCCTCTGCGCTGCATTTGTCAGGCCGCCGCTGTGGCCTCAAGCCGCTCTCCGTGCCTGAAAGATGGGAGAGGAAGCCCAGGGTCCGCGTTGCCTGGCTCCATGTCCATGTACTCGCCGTTTCTGCCCTTCTCCATGACTCTGCCCTTTCCCCAGTGTCCCTTCTCCCTGGTGTCCCAGGCACATGTGCCTCAGTCCAGAGCTGCTGGCGTGAACGCCCTCACTGTCTCTCATCTGGAGGCCGCCCCGGCCCATGGTGGTGGTGTCTTCGGCTGTGGAGACGCGGCCCGCAACTTTCTCTACCCGGTGTGTGCTGTGGCCGTGCGGCCCTCCCGGGTCTGCACCTGGGCTCCAACGGGCCACGCTTGGCCTCGCTTCTGGGTTCCTGCTGCTGTGGCTTGTCGTCTACTTCAATTTGCAGAGCTGTGTTTTTCTTTCAATGGGGGAACATTTCAGGGATTCAAGAATGTCTCCCCACCCACCCCCGTCGCCCCCAACCTCATATTCCCAACTGCGTGTTCTTGCAGGCAGCGCCCAGCCCTCTGGCCGCACACAGCAGTCTGTGCGCGTCCCGTCCCTGCACACAGCAGTCTCTCTGTGTCTCCCCCCAGCCGCTTCCTTCGTGCTTTCCCGCGCTGTGCGATGCCGGGCAACGTCGTCGACATCTCCGTCCTCAGGTTCCCTGACTCTCCCTTTGACTCCGCCCGGCTCCGTTGTGGGTCTTGTGGCACTGTGGGGCTCCGCGTGCTGCCCCGTGGCCTGCGGTGTTCGTGGCGGGTGGGTTTCCATCCGCGTCGCTGGGGACCATGTGTCGCCGCTTCCCAACTTCCTTCCTGCTCATCCTGACATGCGAGTCTTCTTGGCGTGGGTCTCAGCTTACTGTCTTTCACTCTCGAATGACGTTTATGCTTTTTTTCTCTTTTTTTCAATCTTCACATTTTGGGTTGTAGGTGGACACTTTGCTATTTTGGTGGGAAGGGGGTTGGGCCACACCCAGTGGTGCTTCGGGGTCCCACCTGGCTGGGGGGGACCAGTGGGGTCCTGGGAGCGAACCTGGGTTGGCCAAGTGCAAGGCCAGTGTTTCACCGGTCCTGTTACCCTGGCCTAGCATTTTTTTCCCCCCTGATGCAAATTTCAAGTCCTGTAGCCGTGGGGGCTGTGACCCCACCTGAGAGAACTCGGTCCCTTGTGGGTCTCTGAGCTGGAGCCGGGCAACCATCTTGCTGCTCCATCTCCCCGGAGTGCAGGGGGTTACTGAGAAGAGAAACAAGACATTCTGTGCACAGCAGCCCTGCTCCTCGCCGACGCGGTGCGTGTTCAATTTCCTCTTTCAGCGCTTCGTGGTTGCCTGCCAACGACTCGGCCAGCGAATGGTTTCAGAGAAAGGGGCGTTGCTCCTCAGGGACTCGAGCTGTGCCTTGGCACCTTCCCTCCCGGATTTGGCAGTGCCGGTTTCACCAGATCCCAAAGCAAAGTGGAGTCTGCTCTGCATCACTCTCCCGGTGCCGCTGAAAATAAAAACGACGACTCGCCTGCCCTCGTGCTGAAAGGAATTTCTCCCTGCCGTGCTGGCAGTTTCCTGAGCCCAGGGAGGGGTTGGGCTGTGTCAGGGTGTCGCCCCCAGACTGTGGCGTCAGGGTCAGATGTGATTTTGGGGTGGACTGGGCTCACAGCCCTGAGTAACTCCCCACTCTTGGCCCGCCAAGCCCCCGACCACCTCCCGGAGGTGGTGGGTTTAGCTCAGCGTCTGTGCCAGGCTCTTGCCCGAGCTCCCGCAGCCCGGGCGGGCGGGCGGCCAGGGTCTGTGTCGCCGTAGCTGGCAGCCGGTTTGAGCTCGTGGGGTGTTCCTGGCGCCGAGTGACATTTGGATCCAGAGTAAGGAAACACGCCGCATCCCTCCAGGGGCCCAGGGCCTGCTGTCCCCCGCGGCCGGATGCGGTCACACCTGCTCCGGAACGAAGCCACCATGCGCCCCCTCTCGGCCCGGCCTTCCTGCCAGCCGCGGGCCTTGGCATTAGGCTGTGAGCGCTGTCATCTTCCGCCTGTGCCTCCTCCCCTCGGGGTGGCTGAGCAGCTTCTCTCAGACGGCCTCCTGGGACAGTGCTCCCCTCGGTGCTGACGGGCTCACTGCAGAGATGCGTCCGTAAGGAGAACCAAGGGGCGTGAGGAAACGTGGGAGTGTGGGAATGAAGATGCACCCGTGCTCCCCGTGTGCAGCGTGACCGGATCCCTATGTGTGTGAGCAGATTCCCCACGAGTGCAGCACAACTGGATCCTCACATGTGCGCGAGCCACGTGATCCCCACGCGTGCAGAGCGACCTGCTTTCCAGGCAGAGAGTTCACCAACTTCTTGGTGTAGGGACAGGTGTCAAACCCAATCACGATCAGCTTCGTAAGGGTCTAGCTCACAGAGATTCAAAAACAAACAAACAAACAAACAAACAAACACTGTCCTCCCGTTGTTCATCGATTTGCTCGAGCAGGGTCAGTAACATCTCCACTGTGAGACTTCTTGTTACTGTGTTTGGCATATTGAATACTCTCGGTAGCTTGCCAGGCTCTC